>CATKHJ010707269.1:0-10452 GCA_949750685.1 Vernicia montana | reverse complement strand
TGTACTACATTAACTATTAATTGAGATTAGTATGTCCATTTTTAATTTTTTCCCTAATCTTGATTATTGGTTTATTTGTTTTCTTATTCTTGATTCTTGGATTGAAGGATTTCTTGCTGAAATTTTGGTAATGTAATAATAGGTTTTTATAGTGAAATCTCAATTGATGCAAGTAATTAATTGAATAATTTGTGTAATGAGCTGTCAATAACTCTTTATCCCCAGCAGATTGCAATGTCTCTAATTTTTTGGACTTTACAATTTGTCAAAAATAAAATCTTAATAATAATAACAACAAGAAACTATTAAGTATTAACTAATTAAATCAAGAGGAAAAATGGTTGTTATAATTAATCTTTGATGGATAATTCCTTAATTAAGATCCATGAGGTAGACTTATGCATAACCTAATTAAAATCACCTAATTCATCAATATGTCCAAACAATGTATTATAAAAATATTATAAATAATGGGATCACACACCATATCTAATGATCATTTGGATTCAAATTGTTATGCATTAAGAATTCTAATTACACAATCTAGATTCTTATTATTTGTTTGTTTTTTTTAAATTTAGTTCTACTAGAACTTTTATTATGTACCACAAATCATACTACATAAATATTCATGCTGCATACCAATTTTATAAAAGTTATAATAATTAGTATCCTAATTTAAAAAGTTATCAATGAAATTATTAAATTAAGAGTATATATATATATATGTGTGTGTGGTATTGCAGGTGAAAGAAATTTGCAAGCTGCTTGCTGAAAATGCCTCAAGAACAAGAAGGCTAAAGCTCAATGTGAAGGCATTTTGTGAACAAGACAAAGCATTGGCTTTATCATCTATCTCTCAAGCTAAGTCATTAGCTTTTGCTGGAATCAAACTTCTTCAGAGCATGAAACATTACCAAGTAAGCATTTTAATTATTTATACAGTATTAGTTTTAGAAAACAAATTATACTTTGGAAAAACATAAAATACAACAAAAAATTTATAATCCTGTTTATGAGTGTTGGACTTAAATGTCAATCAATTTTATGCAATAAGGCCTTAATTACCCACTTATGGATTATAATAATAATGAGTATATAATTTAATTTCATACACCATTAATTAATTAGCTGTTTCTTTGATTGATAATAGGGAAGCATGAAATGAGAAAGACTATCACTTAAATTTTTTAGTCCTTATTATAAAAACCTTGGAGATAAATTGCGATAATTTGATCTGTAATAATTATTAATATATTATTATGTATGATCTATTGCTTAATTTTTATTATTCCATAAAATTTAATTTGTAATTTCAATAATTATCAATTTTGTCAATTATTTATGTGAGGTACGAATTCCAATTTGACATGAGAGCTATGATGTGAAATTTTTTAAGAGTTTATTTTCTTTGGCTTTTTTTTAAAATATTTTTTTTTTCGTGTTAATTTTCTTTTTGGTTCGCATTTGACAGTTAAAATAATCAACTTTCAAAAGTAAACCATCAAATAGTTCCATGCATTATTTTCATTTCTTTCATCGATAATCAGGAAAGTCTTTCTTTCTTTCCTTTTTTTTTTTTTTTTTTTTTTTTTTTTTTTGCATTACAGGTTTCCTAATGAGGCAATCGGAAATGCATTGTTTGAGGGAAAAAAAAATCAAAGATCTATCCCTTTCAGCAGTCATTATATCTCTTGCAAATTATCATTTTTGAAAATAATAGACAGTTTGTATTCAAAATACTATTATGTTTGGTCTATTACATTTGGTGAATGATGTTTTTGGTTATATATATTTTCTAAGGTTTTAATTGTAAAGATATTGATATGTAATGTATTCCGAACAATTAATAGGAATATTCATGGTTCGATTTGATCATTTTAGAGCAAATATTTATAATCAAACCAATAAAGTCGATTTTTAAATATTTTAACTCTTAATCAAACTAAGTAGTATTAAAAAAAAATCCAAACTAAAACTATTTGAACTCGATTTGTATAGTCAGTTTGACAAAAGTAATAAAAAAAAATAAAATGAAAAAATTTAAAGATATCATAGAAATTTAATAAATATTGAAATAAAATTATATTATCAAATAATAATCAACTTTATCAATATTATAAAAATACAAATTTCAGGTTATATACTTGAAATTCTATAGCATAATAATAATAAAAATAGAATGAGATATTCCTAAATAGTTAGTAAAAATCAAAATAATAATATAAAAATCTTCTAAAATATAGAAATTAATAAATACTTTTAACTTCTAAAAAATTTAAAGCATAATTTATACATTAGTAATGACTTGACCTCTCTTTCTAAGAGCTTCGTAGCTCAGTATGGGTATAACACGTTATAAACAACTTTGATGGATTTGGAATCCACAAGACAGAAAACTGGGGAAGCATTCTCATATTACATTATGAGATAGAGAGAAAAGTCTACTAACATGACAAATCGCCTAAGAACACCATTATTTAATGTTGTTGAACAAAAAATGAAAGACCAATTATAATTAGTTTTTGGCAAATACTCAGAATTTGAGAATTAAACATAAAATATTTGAAGTTTTTTATAGTTATCCAATTTGGCAATTTTATAGTTAGTCAACTTAGAAATTTTAATTGAATTAATTAAGGATTAAAGATTGAGTATTTCCAAATCTATAAAAGATATAGTTTTATTATATTATCCGTTCGGTACGATTTAACTGGATTTTCGTTTTCTCAAATTAAAGACAAATTAAAATTTTAGTTTATAAAAATTTTAAAACTATAACCAGTTATAAAACATCCTAAATCATAACTTTTAATTTGAATTAAATTAAATCAATTTAATTTGATCGATTTGATTAATTTTTGTGCAGTTTTACTGAACATTATCATAAGAAGATGATAATAACTATGTATATTTTTTAATACATATGTACCACATTAAACTATTTATCCATATTAAAAATATGAATGTTGTAATAAAAACAAAATAAAAATTCCCTTAGCATCGCGCGGTGATAATCTAGTACCATAATATACGGTATCTCAATAATAACACCAACACAATTACCGTTTTTAGTTTCTATTTATAAAACTTGCTATTGGTAAAGATTTTTATATATTATATTTATCACTTTATTATCGGAATCAACATTTAGACCATTAAATTAATAAATCAAAATATCTTAAAATCTTATGAAATTATATAATATAGTGGCAATTATTAATACAATTTTTGAGAAAATAATTTATTAATTGTTTAACTATAGTTGAACTAAATTAATTAAAAAATTACAAGAAATTTTATTGGAAATTTTGAATCAAGTAACTCTGCAAGTTAAGTCTGCAATTATAGTCGAATACCATAAAAATATATATATATATATAAAAAAGAGCCAATTACCATATACATAAAAGTTAAAAAAAAAAAAAAAAAAAAAAAAAACATTGGTTAAACAAAGATAATCAAATAAATTAAAAAATCTAAAAGTTTTCATAATTCAAATAATACAAATTCGAATTATATTTACATATATATACAATCCACTTAAAAATTAAAAATCTATATATAATAATTATTTAAAAAATTATTGATTAAATTAACAAACGTAATCAAATATTAAAATTAAAACCTAAACAATTCATAATTATACTTAATATATATAATAACGGAAAGTTTGAAACCTATACCTTCAAAAATCATCCCAGCAATATGCAAAAAGAGAAAAAAAAAAATTCTTGTAAACAGTATGTAAATTCTTTGAAATTATTTTAAGTTAATAATGTAAAAATTAATGAAGAAATTCTTTTTATAGGAAACTATGGAAAATTCTAAATTCTATTATAATAAGATTTTCTTGTACAATAAGATAAATCTAATTTTTAATTCAACTTGTTTAATAATAATGATGTCTAATTTAGAGAATAATAAAAATTAATAAGAGCATTGATGAAGGACAAAAACGACCAAAAGAGTAGTGAGCCTGAATGAATCCCCAGAAGCCCATTGTACTAATAGATACAAGCAGATAAAAATTAAGTATCAAGACTCAAAGGAGAAGAAGCCTAAAATATCCCTCTGACGGTGAAGCTCTTCGCCCTCTTGATAATAAATGCAGCTTGTTCAGTAAGTTTCATCAATATGGCTGAGGTCAAACTTATGTGGCGTACACGTGCCCTAAATTCTACACCGACTGTCGGCCATCTGACAAGATCAAATACAAAATCAGATTGTATTCCTCAAAACCCAAAAGATCGACCCCATTCATGAAAAGGTATATGAGCTTTCCCTAAATTACCCTTAAACAGAAGCCTATAAAAAGGGAAGGGAAACCATTTTAAGAGGGAGATCGAATTCGACACTTTCTTACTCTCTTTCTATTACTAAAAACTTGATAATTTACTAATTTGAGCGTCGGAGGCTATTCGCCAGGCAAACAGCCTGGCTCTCTTGACGTTATTCTCTTTTTACAGGATCATTGGATCAAGGCTTAAGAACAAAAGATCATTGGATCAAGGTTAAAGAACAAGGGTCCAACTCAAATTTAGATACTTGGTGATACTGAACTCATCAAAATAGTATTTGGTGAAATTAGACTCATCAAGCATTTTTGTTTATCAATATGTTTTCTTCTTCATACATTCATTTATATGTATTATAGATAAATATAAACCCTAAAACGAATAATATCTTTAGAGGAAATACTTTTGCTTAATTGTAGTCTTTACAAACTGAGCAAATAATATGGACTGAATATTTACACATTATTATTAGAATATGAAACTAAATCCCACAACGACTAAAAAAAAAAAAAACATATACACTTTATACAATTTGTTTTTTAATACAACATAATTATTGAGCTAAGTCACATAGACTTGAGCCCAAGTGAGGTCATTAAGTCATCAAGGTGAAGCTAAGTGGCTTGAGCCTAAGTGGGGTTTTTAAGTTTACAAGTGGTTTGAATTTTAACGGAGGAGTGAAAATGCTCTAAATTTTGTTTGAATGACACCTCCTAAATTTTCATTTGAAATATCAAATTTTTATATTGTAAATTCACACATGGATTTGAACTTTAATTCGAATTCACCTATTTTAGGCTATCCAACTAATGAATTTGTATTTCAAATTCTAAATCCAAATTTTCATAACCTAAATTTTGATAACTCAACTTATTACTTAATTTAATATTTTCAGCACTTATTAATTTTAAGATGATTTGATAATATAAAATAATTTCAATTTAAAATTTTCAATTAAGTCAAAAACCACTTAAAATGGTAAGTTAAAATATTTAATTTAAAATTTCTACTGAATACAATAAATGATTAAATTTTTAAATAATTTATATTTTAAAAACTATATCACTTATATTATTCAGCACTTAAAATTTAGAACTTAAATTTTCAGTTTTACCAAACAGAACTTTAGTGTGAAACAAAAACCTTCACCTACTTCAAATAAATTAAGTAGATATTGTCTTCAATTTTCTTCTTTTTTTTTTCCAATTTTTTGTTATTGGTTAAGGCTTGACTCATCAAGTAAATAATTGTACACTCACTACATGTTATGAACTCTTACGGTCTACCACCTAAGGTGGTGACATGATGGTAAAAATATGTACATCAACCTATTTAATTTAAATTTAATCCTTTCAAAAAATAATTAGTTATATGTGTGATATTTAAATATTAACTCTACTGTTTAAACAGGATTCTATGAACTGAAATCAAGAATTGATAATAACTGTGAGTGATCTGTGCACTCTATAAAAATATCTTAAATTGAGAAATCCTTAAACAACGTTCCAAACTAAATGAAAGAGTGATTGACATATTTAAAAGTCCATTTCCTTCAATTGAAAAAAAAAAAAAAAAAAAAAAAAGAAGAACCTCTCATTATCTATAACATTTATTAATCTAATCACCACCACTGAAAAATGAAAATAAAAAAATATATATTTTACAATAATATTAATTAGATAAATGAAGATCAATAAAGACTTATTCATTTTTCTTTTCTTCATATAATAATTTCTTCTGCTTAGTTGATTATTCCACCATAGAACTATAACATGTCTCGACCTAGAAAGTACTTGTACAATTTTTTTTTTTTTTTTTTTTTTTTTATTAACATCATCAAACAATATTTATCTAATCTTATGAATTAGCTTTACTTTACAGAACAAATTGCCAAATTCAAGGAATGATTATAATAAACTTTGATAAATCAAATTATAAACCAACCTTACACTGAAAATGTTACCAACAATTGAAAAATACTCCTCTTAATTACAGTATCTTGTTTCCCCCTTATTTCAGAGAAATTTTCATCCAGTTCATTCTTTATTAAGAAACTATATAAATGCTAGCTTAGCCCCATCCACAATATGTGGTAAGAACATAAATAAATGCCAAAGATATTGGGTATAAAGCATAAGCTATAATACTTGTCCAAAATGGAAATTTGGAGGAAAAAGTTGCAGAGAGACCCATTCCACTGCAAATTATTAGAACAATCAGAATTTCAGCTGAGACATCCCATGACAAATCTTTTATGCAAACAAGTGCAAGGAAAATAGCCAACCCCATCACATTGTTCATGAATACTCCACCATAAAGCTGCAAAATCAAAACCAAATTTTTTTTTTCATTCAATCTTTATATTACTAATAATGATGCAAATTTAAAAAGATATATGATTTTGTTAGAGATGAACCTCAGAAAGTGTTAAAGATACCGCCTTTTCTGTCTTCTGTCTAGCAGAAGTTATTGCTCTATAAGCCTGTTTGAAGCTCAAAGCTAATGGTACTACAAAATATGATACTAAAAATGAAGGGATGTCTATATCCGTCGCGAATTCTTGGATAGTTTGCATTAAGGGTGTTGCAAGCAAAATAGTAACAGCAGTTCCAGAAATTATTAGAACAGCAGCCTTAATGTAACTCCACCAAACATTGTTATTAGTTGTATCTTTGCTTGACTGTTTTCCCTGACTTGTAGCCACCAGACTCTGCTGCTCTTCAGTAGTTCCCTGCCAAATCCAATTTATCTATTATGGCAATAATTGTTCATATTTTTTTTGAACCTGTAAAAGAATTCAACATTGGAATATGTTTTAGTTTTTTTACCTCTGAATTGGTATTAGAGCTAGTCATTTTTTTCTTGGTTCGATTTCCTTGATTATTATTATTATTCCCAGAGATGTTAGCCTCACTAATCCATTTTGATAGTCCTTGAATGAACTCATTCTCACTTATATTAGAATCACCAGAGACATCAAACTCTTCCAAAACTTTTGACACAAAATCATCCTCATTCAAGCGAACCTCTTCTATTTGTATCCCAAGAATTAATGCTCTCAGTTCAGCAGCTGATATTTGTGCATTGTTATCCTTGTCAATCTTATGAAATAGCCTATAAAATGTTGAGAAAAGAACAATAATGAGCTGTTCAAAACATATATAACTTAGATATTTAAAACTTAAATATTGAAAAACTTACTCTCTTAGACTGGCTTCATTAGGCTTCCCATTGGACATACAGAGAGCTTGTAATAGGTTCGGTTTCACATACTTATGCATCAAATAGTCTAGTCTTCGCTCTCGAATCCATGGCGTCAATGCCTGTATTAGCATATATGTTCTTGATTAGTAGATAACCTATATAAATGCTGAAAAATTATTTTATTTTTGATACATTGGAAATTATTTAAAGGGGAAGGATATGCTAGGATTTGAACTCCTGACCTCTTGCATTACGAGACAGGTTAAATTAATTATAATGCTGACAAATTATAGTCTTGAATAAATAGTGTTACCTGATAAATGCAGTAAGTAATGAGAAAGATGATTGTTATAATGAGAGAAACTATGACTACAATTCGAGTTGCTGAAGTTGAATTCAGGATTTTTGCCAGTTGAAGTAAAAGAAATGGGATCAAAGACAAAAGCATGATTCCTGCTGTATGTTTGGTTTGGTCATCAGTGGTTACACCATAACCTACAAAATATTAATTTGTTCATATTTTTTAGTTAATTTTATAATTTGTATTAATTATAAAGGATTAAAGAGACAAGAAGAAAGAAGACCAGTTAAACTGAATTTCTTTTGGTTTTCTGTATTTGATGAAGTTGAAGTCCGTGAAAGATTGTAGCTTCCAAAAGCAACAACAGAACCCCAGATTAGTGTAAGGTTCATTATTACTGATCCTGCAAGTAAACCCATCCCCATTTCTGCCATTGATTGAACAGTATCTGAGGTTCCTGAGAATCCAGCCACTGAAAACCAACAATTGTATGTTAATTCCTATATTTAAGTGGCAAATTTAAATTGGAAATTTACTGTTTATCTTCAAAACTTTGCTTTGCTCATAGGTTACCATGCCAATTGAATTTATCATTTGTTAAATTTTTAAGTTGTAATTAAGCACTCTGTGTAGGAGATTGCAATCCCCAATCCAAATATTAAACCATATCATTTGGGGAAAAATTTTGGGTGGACCATGGTTCACTACATACCTGAAGAAGATATAACAGCTAGTCCATTTGTGAGAACCGGCCTGTTGATGTTGCGCTACGGGCCAGCCCGGTTGTACTTAAAGTGGGTATTGGAAAAAGAATCCCACATCGATAATGATAAAATATATAAATGATTTATAAGTGAGTAAATATTGAATATAGCACAAACCAATTAATTTTGTGCAAATAAATTTCAACACTTGCTCACTTTTTAAACCTATATATATACATACCTGTCTCATAGACTTTAATAATACCATCTCACATGAAGTCGGTTTCACTTTATAAATAAATTTGGCTTCATGTGATATTGTCAAAACTAAATCATGATTTAAACAAGAATGAATTTTCCATCATTTAGACTTTATGTATAAGCATTTGCATAAAGTCTCAAATTGTTAATCTTCACTATTATAAACTAAAATGTTGGAAAAAAAAAATGGGAAGTCTTTGTAACTAAAAATTATAAAAATATTTTTTGGATATTGCAATAGTATATAGAGCCAAAAACTCAATTGACATATTGACAAAAATTTTGAAGAATAGTTGTATATCTAAACTTAACATTTCTGTTTTGCAAGTTTTTCTTACTTTTAATTAGTTGACTTTTTCAATAACAAGGTTTATAATTTGGAATAATAATACCTAATCTTGTCAACATTTCAATATGTTGTAAATTAATTTTTTTTAAAAATCCAAAATAAAAATCACTTGCTACTTTTTCAAGAGAATATATATATATATGCTTCCCTCATTAATTATACCTAATTTGCTGATAATAAAATTTAAAATGGTAAAATAAACACCAGCAACCTAATAGAACTGCATACTAAGATTTCAAGAGAAATCTTTTGTACAATACATTGGATGTGAATACTGAAAGGATAGGCATACAGGAAATCAAGTTTCAAACATTGAAATCTCTTTCCTTTAAAAGATTTTAATTTAAAGAAAAAAATATTCAAGGTAACAAATGTAAAAGAGTAACAAATTAATATAACACTGAAAGCTTAGCTGTAAGTGTATTTGTCGTCTGGGCAATTGTGCATATGTCATTTGGGTAATTGACACAAGTTCGAATCTCCCTTCCTCAATACTTAAAAATAAATAAATAAATGGCAAAAGAGTCAAATTAGTCTTTGAACTTGGCACCTGGAGACAAATCAGGACAAAATCACTTTTTTTATCATCAAAGTCCTCATACTTGACAATTTTTGTCAAATTAGTCCTTAGTCAAACTTTAGGCAACGCGTGTGCTATAAAATCAGACAAAATAACGTTAATTTCATAAGTCTCGTTTGGCATAACTTTTCAGAAAAGTGTTTCTAATTTTTTTTTTTCAATTTTGAAAAGTATTTTTGAAAAAATATGATGCTTTTTCAAAAAGCATGATTGAAAAAAAACAATTTCAGAAAAAAATTAATCAATTAAATAAAAAATTCAAAAAGTATTTTTTTAGTTTACAGGCTAATAATAGTAATCAATTAAATTTAAGTTTTAGGAGTATGAGTGAAAATTATTTTTCGATTTTGTGTAATGATTGAATGTTTTAATGAAATGATGATATTTTGTTGATCATTGTACACATTTTTATTTAGTATTAAAAATTAAATTCCAGGGACAAAATAAAAATTAAACAATCAAATTAACATAAGAATTGCAAAATTCAAAATATCTTTCATTAATATCTATAAATAATATTTAAACAGGGGCGAATTAGAAAATCTAACAAGGGGCGATAAAAAATTAAAACCTGACTTATAATCACATAAATTAGTACCGTGCTATATTTAATTTTCATCAATCATTAATATATTAATTAATCACATAATAGTTTTTAGAGACTAAATAACACTTTTTGAATTTTTTTATTTAATTGATTATTTTTTTAATTTTTTTGAAATTGTTTTTTTCAATCTTATTTTTTGGAAAAACAT
>CATKHJ010707231.1:0-29700 GCA_949750685.1 Vernicia montana | reverse complement strand
AGATAATACATCCTTATCTTCCTTTCAAGCTCTTATATATTTTTTTTTTCTTTTCCTTTTATTTTTCATACTTGCATTTTTGGCACAACCACCAGCCTTTGATACCATCACATGGCTGGCCATTCATGCATTAATTTTATTTTTTTTTAATTTTTTCTTAGTCAAAGTTTAATTATTCTCCTTTTAGGAAAAAATACAATTTTACCCTTATTACTTAAAATTTTACTACACTTTCTAATTGAAGTCTAGAATTATTTTTAGTCTCTAATTTAGGTTTCTAATATTATGTTTAAATAGATCTCTATTAATTTTACTCAAGTTAAAATTTCTGAAAAATCCTAAAAGTCACTATCCTACCGATTTCGCAATTACTAACTCAATTCCTTAATTGTACGCCACATAATTCTATAAATTCTTAATTTTCTAGTTTTAGGTTTCTAGTAATTTAATGAAATCCTGGGGTGTTACACTTTCAGTCTATTGCTACCATTTAATTGCAAGTACTAAAATTGTACTCAAATTGAATATTGTAAAAGTGTTCACTTTCTATATATCATCTTTTCACTGAAATGAATCCTTTCATGAACTAATGTCTCTCGGTTAAAAACTCAACATACCCTTATTGATAAATTATTCTCACAGTTATGTTCCTTTAAGGAACCAAGTGTTCTATTATAAAATTCCACTGTTCTTTCTTTACTCATCTTTCATTGAATCCTGTATGATTCATCATTGTACACTGTTTATTAGAAAAATTGCATTCTTGATCCATAGTGATCATATTGTATTACTGAACGCTGAAATTCCCGACTGATGTAGGTAATACATCAGACTGTGTGCACACGGGAAAGCCTGTGGATAGGGTGAGCGTATCCACCTCATCTAGGAGGAATGGTCCTAGCCGTGAAACCTGATCAGTCTTACGCTCTATACTGTTATGAGTGAGCAAAACAATAGTTGCCACTCCACTATTTACTGATATGAGTGGGCAAGGCCTCAATCGCCACTCCACTATTTACATTGGGAAGTATGCTGCTTCCAAGACTGTGATTTATGCTAAAATGATATTATTGAATCCTGACTCTCATTGACTATTGTTATTGTAATTGACCACTGTTATCGAATTCCGACTGTTATTGAACACAGTTAATGAATCCCAACTGTCATTGATCATTATTATTGAATCCTAACTAATACTAAACATTGTTATTGAAACCCAACTGTCATTGATCATCGTTACTGAATCCCAATTGTTATTGATCATCGTTATTGAATTCTAACCGTTATTGATCCTCTGACAAATTGTTTCTTCCATGCTAATACATTGAAATCCTGAGATTTAATCTCAATCATCATCGATAATTGGAAAATTGTTACACCTTCACTGTTCATTGAAACTTTCATATTAGACCTCAATTGTTATTGATCATTATAAAATTATTTCTTCTATACTATTATATTTAAAGACTGATAATTTTATTATTAAATATATATTCATATGCTGTTTTTGTTTATTATAAGTACTCACTGAGCTTCTCTCACACCCCCACAGTGATTTTATTTCAGGTTCAGTAGTAGACACAACAAGTGGATCTTAAGTATTTATCTCTACTTGGGATTACTTTGCTGAATGTAAGATGACTGCAGTTTATTGTCTAGGTCAATCATATAGAGCTCCATGGATTGATAAGAGTTAATATTGTAATAATTAAATGAATTACATTCTTTACATGGTTCATGGATACAGAAATTAGCAATTGATATAATGTGATGTGATTAACAATGATAAAAAATTTTGGGGAAAATTTTAATGATCTACATGATGTTAAGGATATAGAAATGTTTTATTTGGAAGTGCTTATTTAATGCAGGTTGTGAGCCTGGGGTATTGTTACAGTTGCAGCTATTATGCTGCCAAATTAAATTTGATTATTAATACTTACAATAATTAATGGTAGTAATTGTAGTGTAATATTGAATAAATGGGTTCTACGGTTGTTGGTACTTTTATGGTTACCCATGCCCTAAAACCGTCACATCACAAAAAAGTGGGATGTGACAAAAATAGTCATGGAAATAACTCATGATGAAATCATAATCTAGAGGAAAATGTTGGGAAGGCAAAGTTGGCCAAGTAAGTTCGGTAAAAAAATTTAAGGACGAATTTTCTAAAGGAGGGTAGAATGTAATACCCTGAGTAGACTTAACCTAAAGAAGTCAATGATACTACTAGAATAATAGAAATTTGAATGCTCATTGGGTTAGTAGAATTTTACCTAATTTTAAATTTCCCAAATTGTGCATATGGAATTGTTTATGTGTAAACATGATATTATATAAATTTATATGTGTTATGAATATGAGTAAGGTAAATGAAATTAAAATTTTACTTGAAATGGTCAGTTTGACTAAATATAACTTAGAAGTCATTTCACATTTATGTTAAATAGATTTAGTAAAGTGTTCACATGAATGAATAAATGGATGGTGGGCTCAAGCCAATCAAGGTGGCCGACCATATTGATTTAAGAGGGAAGAAAATTTTATAATTTGCTACAAAAATTAATTTCATGAATTAAAATGGAGAATTTTCATAAATCATTTCCATTTAAATTAATCTTAATAAATTTTCCTAACCACAATTTTAAATTCACCAAAATATCATCTTCCATTATCATAAACTCTTCATTAACAATCTTTCAGTTGGAACCATTAGATCAAAATAAGAAGATCTTTACCATCCATATAAATTTCCATTTCCTTATATTCACTTTCTTTAAGTCATTTGCTCACACCTACAGTCAAGACACAAAAAGAAAACACTTCCACCTCCTTCACTCTCAATGGTGTTCGGCCAACATAAGAAAAAGGCCAAACTAAAGATTTTCAAGGTAAGATTTCATAAATTTTACTTCCATTCCTTTCCTTAGTGAGAATAATATGTTGTTTCTTAATTCCCTGCTATTTTTTTTCTTTCCTTTCCTTCTCTAATCCATTTGGCTATTACTAGTTCTTAAAGGGGAAAATTTTATTGAATTTGTTGTTTGTTAAATGATGATTTCAAGAACCTAAAATGAGAGTTTAATGTATGAAAAATGAATTAAAAAAAAAACTAGAAAACCTAGTAGAATAGAAGAACATAGGTGCTAGAAGTTGAGCCCTTGTTTCAAGGACCTTAAAGCCCGAATTTGGCTTTAGTCAAAACTAAGAAAATGTTGCCTTAAGTGTAAATAAGAAGCCAATGTAAATAATAAGTCAGTAAAAAGAATTTGGGAGATTTGAAATGTGTAGGGAGATATAGAGGCTGAACTGAAACTGTTACTGTATATCGGTTGAACAATGACATAGAACTTGAATCATAATTTTAAGCATCCTAGAAACATATTTAGGAGAAGCTTAAAAATAATGTAATTTTTCATAATATGTGTAATTTAAATTTGTGAAAGAAATTTAACATTCGAAGTTGTATTCTGTGAATTACAGCTAAAATAGTAAGGAAAGGTCAGACCAATCTTATACACTGACTCAATTTACAATATGAGAATTTACCCTTTGAATTGAGGATGTTAGAGACATAATTAGGGAAAACTCAAAACTAGTGAAACGACCTTAAATATGTGAGGGATTTACCTATTAAAGGAAATAGCAATATTCCAAGTGTAATGAGAGATATAGAACCTATACAAAGACTGACTCTATACTCAAGGTCAGCCTATGACCTGAATTAGGATCTTTGAATTGAGGACTTTAGAGACCGATCTGCGCTTAACTCAAAATATAAAAAAATGATCCTTAGCATGTTTATAAATAGCATGTTTATAAACCCCCAGTAAAAGGAAATTTCCATTATATGGATGGTTTGTGAGATATAACTTAAATAGTGATCAGAGGTCAGTCTGAACATAGCTGACTTTGGAAAACCACCGTAAATTGTATAAATGGTATTTTTACCTCAATTTTGGATATGTTGTTACTTAATTTGTCTAATTTTATTTAAAAAAAGAATTAGCTTGTTTGGGTTATTAGAACTTGATTTATGGAGTGGACGGTTCTGCAAGGTTATGACCAATACTAAATGAATCACTTAAAAATCTCTTCTAAATAATCCTTTGAAATCCATGTATTTATTTGCTATGTAGTGATATGCATTAATTACTATGATTTTGTGTATTCTTATATACAAAAGAATCAATTTAATTGAATGAGTAGATCGTGAGTAATGCATAACATATTAATAATTCCATATGAATAAATTGTAAACTTTCTATGTGTACAAAATGAACTTGAATATGCGTAATGATAATTATGTGTTGTGTTGATACCCATGAGCCATTTGATTATTAAATGTATATAGACACAATTATACCTCTAATTATGATATATGCATATAGGTGTTGAATATGATAGATTGAGTTGATACCAGGTACTTGAATATAAAAAGATGAATTAATATAGAGGGAATGGTATTCATGACCATTTGACCCTCTAATGTTTAAAAGTGAAAGTGTTTACAAACTATGTGATGTATATATATATGAATTAATTTCTATATTTGAACTTGTATTGATGATTGTTAATATGCGTTAGATATTCTAGAAATAGAAATTAGGTACAAGGGGGTTAAGTTAAGTGTTTTAAATAGAAATGCTTATAGAATAACTTGAGTAATTCAAATGATTGTAGAGCATAAAGGAAAAGGAAATGTCCCGAAAGTTATGAAGCATCATTCTTATTGTGCTAAAGTATATAAGGAGCAAAGGAGATAAGGTGAGTACATGAACCCTAAATAAAATGTATATATTTTATGGAGACTAATATGTGAATACTGAAACCATTATTATCCCAATTGAAAATCTGAAATATCTTCACCAACCCCATTATACAAATTGGAAACCACTTTCAAATAAAAGGCCTTCGACTTGTCCATGTGATCAATATACAAATCTGTGTACTATGATTCCACCTATAATTAAGAATTTCAAAAGAACCTATTTCCATCACTTGTTAACTCTTCTTCCCTTAATGTGATACACCCTTCTTAAAACCAATACTTCCAAATTGAAACTCAATGTACTCCAATTGATTGATCTTCTATTTATTTGTGTTCCTTTGAGAAGGCCTTCGGCCTACCAATGAGAATCTCCTCACATCAGTGAACTAAGTTAATTGAATCCTTCATAAAATTCATTGGTCTACTTTATATATATATATATATATATATATATATATATATTGATATCATATGCTTCTGTTAATCTTCTGGAAAGAAGAAATCCCCATCTGATATGGGGTTACACATCAGATCTTGTGCAATGGTAAAAGCCTGCGGGTAGGGCGAGAGTACCCAAAACCCTAGCTAGGAAGGGTGGTCCTAGCTGTAAGATCTTATCAGTATTGTGCTTAAGTGAATTATATGAGTGAGCAAGGCATTAGCTGTCACTCTACTGTTTACATATGGGAAGCACTCCGCTTCTAAATTTATGATTTCTGCTAAAAAGGTATCACTGTTGCTAAATAATTACTGTTCTATTTCGGTCTCTACCTTATATTGATTTTGTAAAACCCTATTGGTTTCACTTTCCATTCACCCTCTCATATTGTTTATTTAATTGATATGTACTCATTGAGCTTATCTCATACCCCCTTAATGAATTATTTTTAAGGTCCAGTGGTAGAATCAGCAAAGTAGATCTCATGTTCCATCCACCACTTGGGATTGCTTTGCTGAAATGTAATTAACATGTCTTGATTTCTTTGGATTATTTTATTTAGAGTTCCATAATTATTAAGGTCATAGTATTTTGGAAATCTGAAGAGATCTAAATACTTTATATTGGTATGTAATTATGATATGATGATACTATATTTGATATTTGGTAATTAGTATTGTGAATAATGATATGCTCGAGTAATGATGGGAACTTAAGTGTATAAATAGTATACATGTGGTATATGTTAAGTATATCATGATTATAATGGTATCTATTGAGTATACAAAGGGTATATGTTGGGTATATGATATTGTTAACTCAGGTTGTGATCTTGGGATCATATATAATGAATGTTAAGTGTATTATACTACGGAATGAGGGGTTCTACGAGTTTTTGGTACCCTTATGGTCACCCATACCCTAGGACCGTCACACTTTTGAAGATGGGGTGCGACATGCTACAAAAATTTGAATAGATGTCATTCAAGGGAAAGGCAAATATATCAAATTACATAACAGAAACTGTCAGTAGACAAACATATTGCTTTTATGTAGGCGCATTTGGACTATATCTTGCATATGTTAAAGCATTTTAAAATCACAATATGACTGAGGTAAAAAGCTAACTTGGTTTGAATCAAACAACTTCTCAAAAAGCATTGTTGGAGTTGGTAGTTTAAACCTAAAGCTACAATAAAATTGACTTCATTATCAACTAGTAGCATTGAGAAAACATAATAAAAATAACAAGCTGAGAAGCAGAGGCGTATCTTTTGGGAGGAGTAAAGACCTTAGAGCTGCCACGAAGAGCATTTTTAAGAAGACCAGATCGCATCATCGCCGACGATTAGAGCAGTGAAGGTCTGGTGAGTCTCAAACCTAGCAAATTCCCTCATCAAAAGCCCTAATTTCCTCTCCAACCACCTCAAGCTTTCCCTGCAGCTTTGTTCAACCCAAGATCCCCTTTCCCTCTTCATTCTTCGCCACACGGATGGACAACTCAGTGAAAGGATTACAAATCCTTCCGGAAAAGAACAAAATAGAAAGATAATTCAAGCTTATGAGCCTTGCTAATCTCAATAACTCTATAATCCAAGAAGTTCAAAACTTTAGGTAATTTCTTATGTGGATTCTTAAATGGGAATTGAAAAAGTGGGTCTTTGAGAATGACCTTGCTTGATTTTGAGTCTTCAATTTGGATGAGCCAGGTCTTGGTAGTGTTCCAGGAGTTGGAAATTAGTGAAAGGTTGCAGGACGTAAATGGTGGTTTCTTTGAGTAAGAAGTAGCTACAGCGATTGAGAATGAGATATGGGTTAGGGCCGATAGGGAAAGGGAGTTTGAGGGTTGAGTAAAAACATGGTATTTTGGGAGGAAATGGAATCGACAACCGCCATGAGCAACAAAAGGCATGATCGAGTGCTAACGATGAAGGCTAGAAGCTTGGATTTGCAGAAATACCGTAAAAAAGAAATAAAAAATAGAGCTTACCATATGCACATAAAAATGTAAAAAAAAAAAAAAACATAAAAATGTTATTTTTTTCTAAAAATTGAATATAATTTTCTCATAAAATAAGCCTAATTATAAAAAGGGATTTTTGCATAAACATACAAAAAATTAAAAAATATTACAAATATATTTTACAAAATACTCTGCTTCCTTTTTTTTCTTACAAAAATAGATGAATTTCTCTCTAAACCAAACAACCCCAAATCTCCTTCAAAAACATCAACAAACTACTCCATTTCCTTCGCCAATCAGGTATAGTTTTCTTTCTTTCTTTCTTTCGCCGATTTCTTTCTTTCTCTCTCTCATTTCGATTTTCTGGGATTTTGCTTTGCCATTCAAATCTCCATTTACTCAACGTTTGGCTTTGGGTTTTTTCAACTGTAGGTTTCGCCATTCTGGGTTCTTTAGGGTTGCCGGTCATGGGTAAGGATCTCAGGGTTAGTGGGTCTGTCGCTGGGTTGCATGTTTGGTGCCGTTCGTGGGTCGCCATTGATGTGCTAGGGGCTTAATGTTGCTGGGTTTGGTTTCGTGAGTTCACCAGGTACGTAATTTTTCTTTTTACTTGATTTGTTTTTCTTTTTTTTTGTATCATGTATTTTATTTTAACTTTTATTTATATTTTTTGGGGTTTTTATGTAATGGGTATTGTTTATTTCGTTCCAATTTTCTTTACTTCAAGCTAGAATTTCTTGTGGGAATAAATATGATCATTGGAGCTCCTAAATGCAACTAGAATTTTGTTCAAAATTTTGTATATTTGTTGAATAAATCAGTTTGCTATTTTCTTTTACCCATGATGTTGACAAAATCTCAAAGTAGTGCTGGAGAAGTCTCATTAAGGCACCATTGGCTGACTTGTGAATCTGACAATTCCACTGCCTCTAGGTCTGAAATTTACCATTTCATAAAACTTAATTGCAATTTTACTCATTTCACAAAATTGAAATGAAAATTAGCCCATTATACTGCGAACCCTTAAAATTGCACCCCCAGATGACCGATTTTCAATTATTAGCCCATAGAATCAAACCAAGCTCAAATCGGATTAGAAACAGACCAAAACAATACAAAATCGGGTCGATCCGGACAAAAAACTGAGCCAGGCCAAATTCCGCCCAGGCGGCGCCAGGAGCATGCCGCCCGAAGGTCGGCATGCGGCACCAGGAGTGTGTTGCCCGAAGGCTGGCATGCTAAGCGTGCCGTGCGGACCGGGCGGCGCCAAGAGTGTGCTGCCCAAAGGCCGGCAGGCTAAGCGTGCCGCCCGAATGCAGGTACGCTAGGTGTGCCACGCGATAGGCGATGCCAGAAGCGTGCCGCCAGCCACTTCCAGACACTCCCTTTCTCTATAAATAGGCCTCCACTTCTTCAGAAATCAGAGTGATGAAAATTAGTTTGATTTATAGCCAAAGTTTTGTTGATTTTGATACATAAAAATCACTTTTCTATATCCAAATCCATCAGCCACCAAAATTATTTTAATTTAAAGTTATTATTACTTGCTTTGAGTTCCTAATCCAAAGTGGGGTTTAGATCCAGAGTCAAGCTCGCCCCGTCCTTCAAGAAAAGCAAAGGTACAATTCATTTCTCTTACATTTTTTAAATTCTAAATTTAGATCTAGAATTTATCCTGTTGTTATGCTTCATTTGGATCTAAAACTGAAAAGATCTAAAATTTATTAATTTAAAATCTGAATTAAATTAATAAACCAAATAAATCTCTTTTGAGTAAAACTCCTCCTTTATAAGAAGGAAGAACTGTGTGGGGTTTGATTCTCATTCAAAGGGATACGCAGGCATGCCAATCTTTAAGACATCAACTCCAAAATCACCTTTTCTATAAAGTTATTTTGCACTTCTAAGCCATACTAAAGAGAAATTGATGTTTATTACCAAAACTTGATCCCCGAGCCCTCTTTGGTCACTCGTGGACTAGTGCTTTTCCATTGGGATAAAATGAATAATTTGGAGTCAACTTAATTGGGTTTTCCTTTAATTTTTCCTAATTAAAATTAAAGTGGCGACTCCCTTCACAATAAGCAAAAATACAAATTCCAATTTTCCAGAACTCACAACAGGTTCCAGATGCGTGGAGTTTCTCCCAAAGAGCATTTCGATTCCTTTAGCGGATCAAACCGGTGCTTGGGTGAGGCCTCACAGTTGGTAACTCCACTGGGGACAATTAAATCATTTTCAAAATAAAAGATAAAAGTGGATTACTTTTGGTAAAATACAGAGTTTGGCTTTAAGTTCAAAATAACTTTTCATGCATCACTACATGTGGACTCATTGTCCAAAACCCTAGTTCCCTAGGAAAACAATGAATAGAAAGTAACATCGAGTGGGTAACCCTCCTTGGGTCTATTCGCCAGTAGTGAAATCATCTAGCCCGCGACGTATCCTTTAAATCCTTTTTAAAGGTGTAACGAGTATGCACGTATCGCTGGACCCATACAAGGCTCCTTGTCTCGCATGTGGTTAGGTATATCGCTGCTCTAGTGTGACGGGTACCCAATCTAAACCACCCTTACCTTTCCATGTAATGAACCTAGAACCTAACTTTAGGTTGTATGTTCCATAAAGAAAAGCCCTTACACATTTGCATCTTCATCATGCATCCATATTGTACAACATGCATTCATTTTAAGTGAGCCTTGAACCAAAGAAAGGTCAAACACTTTTTGACCCAATCACCTTCGCCCCACAAATCTTAAGCCTAATATATTTGGTGCAATATGCAACCCTAAGCCCAAAACCTCGGCCAATCCTACCTAAGGAAATCCTCAAAACTTAATACTTTTGACACAACATGCAATCCTAAGCCCAAAACCTTGGCAAATCCTCAAAGCCCAAATACCTTTGGCCCATCATCCTTAAATCCCAAAAACAATTGGCCCACAACACCATAAGGGATCCTTTTCCCTCATAATCTGTATAATATTACCCGTATATCACCTCTTCACCAAACACTTATTGAGTTTTCTTTTGGTTTTTGCTTAAAGGTACTAATGGCAGATCCAATTGATATGGCTGCTCTGACCACATTCATGACCAATCTCCTTCAAAAGCAAGAGGAGAAATTTCAAGCAATTTTGAATGCTCAACAAGCCCAATTTGAAGAACAAAGGTAATCCATCATTGAAGAAGTACGGGCCATGGTTAATCAAGCTAGCCCCAACCCAACTAACCTAAACACAGCTTTGGACTAGACCACCCCAAATCTGAATTGGGCTAAACCTAATCCAGTCCAAATCCTTGCCTACACTACCTCTGTGCGAAGCACCCAGTTGCTTCTGGAAAAATTTGAAGTAATGGAGAAAGCCATCAAATCCTTAAAACATAGCAATGACCTGGTTGATGTGGACAACTTAGCCTTATTTCCTGATGCTAAACTGCCATCTAAATTCAAAATGCCTAAACTTGAAAGGTTTGATGGAACTACTTGCCTCAAGACTCATCTGATGATATATGTGGGGGCAATGCAGCCTTTTGGACTTAACAGTGAGCTCCTTGTACAACTGTTTCAACAATCATTAACCATTGCTGCCTTGAGATAGTTTCTTTCACTAGACAAGAGCCAAAAAAAGATGTAGGATGATATCTATCAAGCAATATCATTACAACAGCAATGTGGATGTCACCAGGCATGACTTGAAAACCACCAAACAACTTCCGAATGAGTCCTTCTCCACGTTCCTTATAAGGTGGAGGGCTAAAGCAGCTCAAATGGCAAACAGACCAACTGAACAAGAACAAGTGGACAACATTGTCAATAACCTACTCCCAGCTTACCAAGCCCATCTACTAACCCAATATCTGCCCACCTTCAAAGCTTTAGTGGCAACTACATCCAGGGTTGAGGATTACACCCAAATGGATCATTTCAACCTGAATTCTCCACCACCAATCTGAATAGTGATGAAGAATCTGAACCCTATGACCTTTGAGGCTAAGACCGACGAGCCTCGATCTCATCTTCCTTTTCAAACCTGAAGCCATATTTCCATACATCTTCACCAAAGTGGAAGACAGACCCCACCTCACCT
Organism: Vernicia montana; assembly: GCA_949750685.1. Lineage (NCBI taxonomy): Eukaryota > Viridiplantae > Streptophyta > Magnoliopsida > Malpighiales > Euphorbiaceae > Vernicia > Vernicia montana. Next base: position 18,436 of record CATKHJ010707231.1, on the reverse strand, counting down.
CACCTCTACCTAAGTAAGTAAGTAGTATGTTATGGAGGAGCTTAAGCTCAGCTAATCTAACCTGTCTGAGATTGAGTCCAAGTCCAAGTCCAAATCGTGTATGAGTCCATATTCAGACTCCAGGTTCAAAATCCAAGTTCGAGTCTGAGTCTAACATTTATGAGTCCAAGTCTTTGTACTATATTCTCCTTTTTCAATAAAACATTCATGCACTTTTCTATTCTCATCTTTCCTAAAAAATAATAATAATAATAAATAATTAAAATAATTAAAAAAAATCAATGAAAACTCGAAAAGGAGACTTAGGCAAAAAAAAATTAAAGTAAGCTCGTCGAGTTGAAAACCCGAAAGGGCGGCTCGGGCAAAAATCAGAGTTAGAAAAGAAGAATCATCATCAAATCATTTTGTTCATTGTGCCATTATCTCACATTAAAGGCATATCATCCTAAATCATCATCTTATGGCTGATCCCTCATTGAAGGCATGCCTTCCGAATCGTCTTCTGTCAATCCGTCACAAGCATGTACTTCATATCTTCTGTCAAATCTGTCACGTTGCCCTTATCAATCAATAAGAGTATATCCTTCCTATCATCCGTCACGTCTCTTAGCTCAAAGCAACTAAGTAGCCTTTATCATTCATTAGGGGCATATGTTTCAAAATGCTTGTCACAAAAAAAGCTAAATTGCTCTTACCATCAATCAAAGAGGCACGTCTTCTCAGTCGTCATCCAAATCAATATAGTGTCTTCTCAAAAGTACCATAACTTTAAGAGTCTATTCAATCTCAGATAAATAAGATAAGTCGTGCTTGTCTTCTCCATAAATCATGCTACAATAGCAAAATCATATAACTTCCCAAACACTTTCCAAAAGGTTTACAACTAAGAACCCTCAATTTTACACCCTCATGATGCTACCGCAGCTTGACACATGCTGAATTTCATATGCTACGCAGAGCCGGTTAGCGGGCAGGGGTCAAGGGGGTAGCGCCCCTTGCAGGGGTTCGGGGCCAGCGCTCCCGAAAGGTAAACAATTTATTTTCTTCCAACATAGACTAATATCACTTTTTCGACACTGACCGGACTATCTGTACCAGACAGCATTTTCTTAAAACTGACCGGATTTCTCCCAAATCTGACTGCCAATCTGTCTGATAATTAATTTTGGATCCATCGAAATTGACCAGTAATTTTTCAGACTTCAGAATACCTTGAAAACTGACCTGAAAGTTCAAAAAACTGACCCAGAGACCCTGAAAACCCAAAAAAAAACCTGAGGACCCACGCGGGCGACCGCGGGGCTGGCCTGCGGGCCACCTGCGCGAACCCGCGAGGCAACCTCACGACCGCCGCGAAGAAGACCGGCGAACGCGTCGGACGTCCTGGCCCGTCCACACTGACATGCCTGACGCAGTCGTACTGACACGCATCAAACGCGTCAGTGCAGTTCTGACGCAGCCGCCGAGCTCTCCGGCGGCCCCCGACAACTTCTGATGTAGACACGCCCAATTCTGATGCGCATCCGCGAGCTGCTCTGGCGGCTGTACTCCCTGTGTACAAAAATGACCTTTTTGTCCCTTTTTCAGCCCACTTTCAATCCCTTTTTGGTCTTTTCACTTTTTCACTACCCAAAATGCCCCCACTTTCATTTCCTATAAATACCCCCCTCCATTCCTCATTTTCTTCACACCCTAAAGCTAGTATTGATGGCTATCTACTACTCTCTTTCTCTCTCTTTCTCTCTCTCTCTCTCTAATTAATTTTCTCACTCATTTTGAGTAATCCCAATTAGTTAATTAATTAAAATCAATTTTAATTAATTAATTAATTTTTCAATTAGTTTTAATCTCAACTAGTTAATTAATTAAAAATTAATTTTAATTAATTTTTTTAAATTATTTTTCACTCAATTTGATTAATTAATCACTTTAATTAATTAATCATTTTAATTAATTAAAAATTGGGTAAGTAAGCCACCAAATCATCAAATTAATTTCTTCCGAGATTAATTTAAATTCATCTTCCAAAACCGATAGAACAAAATTTCGGTCCGCAAAACCATTCTGCCCAATCAAAATCTCCCCAAAGAGAAGGTACATCATCTTCTCTCACCAACTCCAAAATCACCCCAAATCAAATCAAATCAATCTGACCAATCCCTAAACCGTTGCACCTCACAGTGGAATGAACTACGTAGGTTTTGATCCCCATTCAATGGGGTATGTAGGCAAACTTGGAATCTAAATCTAAGTTTCAAATCTAAATCCCAATCAATCCCCCTCCCCTTTTACTTTTCTATTGTACATTGTAAATTTTAATTAATAGTATTAGTTAAATTAATTATTTTGGAGTAAATGAGCGATTTTGTGATTTTCCTAGTACCCATAAGTGCTAGAGGAAATACTCTCCTTTACTTGCGGATGTTTAAATATCTGCTCTTTATTTTTTTCATATGTCTCATAATTATGCCATGCTCATGCATTATAAACTGTCATTAATACTTGTCATTCATGAAATTAATTTTCAAAAGTCAAATTAAATTTAAGGGCCAAATTGAGATTATTTAAAACTAAAACCTAATCCCCGAGCTAAACTTGGTTCAAAGATTAGTGATTTTATCATTGGATAAATTAATCCAAAATTAATAAATTGGAGTCAAAAATGGGTTTTTCCTTAATTTTTCCATATAAATAAATTAGGGTGGCGACTCCCGAATCTCTTTCAAAAATCAAATCAATTTTCCGAGGCGATAGCCGCTTCTAATCATGAGCACCGAAACCCGTACATTAACCTCCCTTAAAAATTGCTTCGCCTTTCCTTAATGCATTTCTCCAAGCGAGGGGAGGGGCGTTCGGGCGAGGCCTCACAACACCTACCTTTCAAACCCAAGTCTCCTTGGTAAAATCTCAAAGGCAAAAGCCCATCAGTCAAAGCCTATCCCAAAAAAATCACATCATCCCTAAAGTCCAACTCCTTTGGACAAGCAAAATCAAGTGGCAAATCATACAAAGCCTTCCAAGCCCAAGCCTCCTTGGCAAAACATACAGTCCATCCAAGCCCAAGCCTCCTTGGCAAAATCATAAAGTCCTTCCAAGCCCAAACCTCATTGGCAAATCATACCATCCTTCCAGATCCAAGCCTTTTTGGAAAAATCTTATCGTCCTTAAAATCCAAGTCATTTGGATAAAGCAAAATCAAGTTTGTAAACCAATTGGTCAAAACACCTCCAAAAGCCATGTCCTAGGGCAGACTCTTAACAGATGGGTCACACAAAGCCAACCTACAAATCTTAAAACCTTCCAGGCCAAACCTAACTGAGCCCTCCAAGGCAAAACATGGCCCAGCCTTCCAAGATAACCTTCCAGGCCAAATCTGACTGAGCTCTCCAAGGCAAGACCTGACCCAGCCTTCTAAGACAGGCAAAACCCAACTTAACCTTCCAAAATAACCTCCACCTAAGGCAAAAACCTAACTGCCTTCTAAGATAACCTTTTCAAACAAAACCTGACTGTCTCCTCCAAAGGCCAAAACCTGACCTTGCCTTCATCATTCCAAAATGGGGGCACCCTCCTCTACAAAAATCAGCACTTTTATATCAAATTGACCGTTCAAAGGTTCAAGGTATCCAATTCATAATTTCTACATAGTCAAATGCATTTCATATTAAACAGGTTGCTAATCAGAGCTCCTGAAAAAGGACACTCATCCTCCTACCAAAAAGGATATCCTCTTCCTACCAAAAAGGACACTCTTCTCCTACCAGAAAGGAACAATCCATCCAATCATCCTATCAAACTAGATCATTTTCAGATGTTCAGAATTGCCTACAGACAGATCAATTCTTATGAAACCCAAACTCAGGCCAGGACCATCTTCATTACTCCCTAAAGATACCGGGGGGCATTTCCTTTACTTAAACCAATCAGACCCATCCTAATATAGCCTTAGGATTAGTACCTTAAATCTGAAATAGGTTTCTTTTCCAAAATTAGAGCCTTAGGATCTTTTACCTAAACAGACCGGGATTATATCTTTTATTTTTCCCACACAGACTTGAAATATATATTTACCCAAATATGTCTAAACACTGACCTAGACATCACTTTAGTTCCATTTTCTCCATCCCTATTCTCCAGGTTCACTATCATCTGAATCGCCTTTTGGACAAGCCAATTCTGATGAGGGGGGTAGCTGTGAACCCTTAAAATTGCACCCCCCCCCCCCCCCCCCCCCCCAAATGACTAATTTTCAATTATGAGCCCATAGAATCAAACCAAGCCCAAATCGGATAAGAAACGGGTCAAAATGGACCAAAACAGTGTAAAATCGGGTCGATCCGAACAGAAAACTAAGCCAGGCCAAAGTCTTCCCGGGTGGCACCAGGAGTGTGTTGTCTAAAGGCTGGCACGCTAAGCATGCCCTGTCAGGAGCGTGCTGCCCGAAGGCCAGCATGCTAAGCATGTCGCGCGGACCAGGTAGCGCCAAGAGTGTGTCGCCCGGACCAAGCAGCGCCAGGCGGCACACGACACCAAGAGCGTGCCGCCAGTAGGCTGGCACTCTAGGCGTGCCGCGTGGCAGATGGCACAAGAAGCGTGCCGCCAGCCACCTCCAAGCCCTCCCTTTCTCTATAAATAGGCCTCCACTTCTTCAGAAATCAGAGGGACGAAAATTAGTTTGATTTATAACCAAAGTTTTGTTGATTTTGATACATAAAATCACTTTTCTATATCCAAATCTATCAACCACCAAAATTATTTTAATTTAAAGTTATTATTACTTGCTTTCAATTCCTAATCCGAAGTGGAGCTCAAATCCGGAGCCAAGCTCGCCCCATCCTTCGAAAAAGCCAAGAAAAGCAAAGGTATAATTCATTTCTCTTGCATTTTTTAAATTCTAAATTCAGATATAGAATTTATCCTGTTGTTACGCCTTCATTTGGATCTAAAACTGAAAAGATCTAAAATTTATTAATTTAAAATCTGAATTAAATTAATAAACCAAATAAACCTCTTTTGAGTAAAACCTCTCCTTCACAAAAAGAAAGAACTGCGTGGGGTTTGATTCTCATTCAAAGGAACACGCAAGCATGCCAATCTTTAAGGCATCAACTCCAAAATATTTTAAGTAATATTTTCCCCTTTTTATTTATATTGCTTTATTTTTCTTTATGCGTTCCCTTTATTAAATTAATTGAGGAATATGTGATTTCCCTAATACCCATAAGGGCTTGAGGAAAGATCCTCTTATCTTATTTTGCTTTCTATTTATTTCTTTGATAAACTGTCATCCATATAATTTTTGCATCATCTTATAAATGCTTCATTCATCATTTTTACCTTTGTTCATTCATGCATAAAAATCACCTTTTCTATAAAGTTATTTTGCACTTCTAAGCCAGATTAAAGAGAAATCGATGTTTATTACCAAAATCTGATCCCCGAGCCCTCTTTGGTCACTCGTAAATTAGTGTTTTTCCATTGGGATAAAATGAATAATTTGGAGTCAACTTAATTGGGTTTTCCTTTAATTTTTCCCAATTAAAATAATTAAAATTAAAGTGGCGACTCCCTCACAATAAGCGAAAATACAAATTTTAATTTTTCAGAACTCACAGCGGGTTCCAGATGTATGGAGTTTCTCCCGAAAAACATTTCGATTCCTTTAGCGGATTAGACCAGTGCTCGGGCGAGGCCTCACATATACCTATCATTTTTTAGCCACCTATCACTAAACTTAACTCGATCATAACTCTTGATTAATCCCTTCCATTTTCATCAAAAAATGATGGGTATAATTTTAACCAAATAAGTAGAATTGCAACTTACTTTCGAAATAAGAATAAAATAGTTTATTTTAAAAGGTTTTGGGTGCATCTATAATTTTTCGAAAGGATTTGTGTTTATTTGCTGTTATCTTATTTGAAGCATAAGAAGCAAAAGATCAAGAAACTTGAAGATGATCTTATTTGTTTTTATCTTATTTATTGGTGAGCTATTATTATTATTATTTTTTTCTTGAATTCAGGAACTTGACAATGATCTCAGAAATTGTAAAGAGGAGTTTAGGAGTTTGAAAGGCAAGATTGTGAAATATCGTGAAGATTTGAAGCATAAGAAGCAAAAGATCAAGAAACTTGAAGATATACTTGGAAAGGTTGAGGAAAGTTGGGCATTTATCTGAGTTTTTTCTTCTGTATGACTCATCAAAGATTGATTACTTGACAAAAGAGTGGTCAGTAAAGTTGTGATTTTTAATAAGTTTGCCTTCCTTTACAGGACTCTTCAAAGATTGATGACTTAACAAAGGAGTGTGAGGATTCGACAAATTTGATTCCAAAACTTGAGAGTGATATTCCACAACTGCAAAAGCTCTTGTTGGATGAGGAGAGAGTACTGGAGGAAATTGTCGAGAATTCAAAAGGTGGTTCCTTTTCCATTTAATTGTATAGAAACTACAATTTGATTTTTCTATTCTGTTTTATTAGAATGCTTATTTTATCATGTAATTTACATAAGGGCGCTTTAAATTACCATAATCTTCCCCCATTGTTGATTATGCATCCCATGTAGCAATTGGGAACATTTCCTTCTAGATATTAAATGATGTGAAAATTTGATAAAACTGATCGGTTCTTGTTGTTATTGGAAATTTGTAGGTGTTGAATCAATCTCCTTGGACATGAAGGACAAGAAATTGACAGTAACAGGGATGTTGATCCAGTATATGAGCAAATTAAGAAAGCTATGTCACACAGATATAGTTTATATAGGACCAGCAAAGGAGCCAGAAAATAAGGAAGAGGCCAAGAAAGAGAAGTCAAAGAAGCGAGAATCGAAGAAGAAAGAACCAAATAAAGATGATGTTGCTGAGCTTGTAACTTGTAACTTTATTATATTGTAAATATATTATGGATTTGGTTTTGTTTTATATATTATACAGCAAAATCAAATTCAGAAAACACTCTTCTCTCTCATTCCATTTGGATTAGATTAATGATCAATCAATCTTGAAATTTTCTCAGTAAAAAATTAAAGAATAATTGAATCTCAATGTTTTTCAATAGATATCCATCATCATGGGTTCTAGTGTTTTTGGTTTTATATGGTGTTTTCATAACTGATAGAGTGCATGCATAAAATGAAACTCAAGCTACTACTGATCTTGACGAAGGTATGCTTCTTCTTGAAATGAATTTAGCGACATAGATAATTTTTTCCAAATAAAAACTAAAAAAAAAAAGAAATGAAATGTAAGATATTAAGTGTTATAATCTATATTAACTAAAAAAAAAGTGAAATATAATACTGTACCAGTAGAGTCCACTTTATATAATATATTAAATCTACACTCACTTGATCTAAATAAGAAATTTCCTAATCACATTAGGTCATAATCATATAAGAAAAATCCTATATATTAATTAGCCCCTTGTATTAAAGAAAAATTATATAATTAATTATATAGTTGATGACATCTATAGATTGTTGTAACTTGTAAAATTGCTAGTTGTATGCTATTGGTTGCTTCAATTTCAATTTTTTTCAAGTGGAAATGTGATATAATGTCACGTGTGCTTTGTCTGGAAAATTTGGTATTCCATAGGCAATGATTGATATCATACTAAATAAGAGGAAAATTATCCATAAATTTATGGAAAATAAATTTCATAAACTCACCGCATATACAAAATATTGTTTATAATGTTACATATGAACTAGATAATAGTAATATAATACATAAACCAGAAAATTATAATATAATACAGGTTTATAGTATTACTTGAGATTTTTAATTAATTAATTTCCTTTCATTACTTGAGCTTTTTAATTAATTAATTTCTTTTTATGAGACTAAGTCCTTATGCACACTTTGATGTGTTTTTATTTGTTTCGGATGTTTAACAAAATTAGTCATGGTATCTACAACTACTTTAATATATACAAATTGCAAACTTGAAAAAATTAAAAAGATAAAATAACAGTAAATGATATACGTATATCAAAATTTGCTATACTTTAAATATATGTTTGGTATCTATAACTACTTTTATATATATAGATTGTAGATTTGAAAAACTTAAAATAAATAAATAAAGTAATAGTAAATGGTATAAGTATACCAAAATTTAGTATACGTTAAGTTTATGTTTGGTATCTGCAACTACTTTATATATATATATATATATATATATACAGGTTATTAAAAAAATTAAAAAGATAAAACAGTAAATGGTATATATATACCATAAATTGGTATATTTTTAGTATATGTTTGATATCTGCAACTACTTTATATTTATACATATTGGAAATATGAAAAAATTAAAAAGATAAATAGTAAATGGTATACGTATACCATAAATTGGTATACGTTTAGTAAATATTTGATATCTGCAACTACTTTATATTTATATAGATTGGAAATATGAAAAAAAATTAAAAAGATAAACAGTAAATGGTATACGTATACCATAATTGGTATATGTTTAGGATCTGCAACTACTTTATATTTATACAAATTGGAAATATGAAAAAATTAAAAAGATAAACAATAAATGGTATACGTATATCATAAATTCGTATACCTAAATCTAAACCCTAAACGTATATACCATAAATTGGTATACGTTTAGTATATGTTTAGTATCTGCAACTACTTTATATTTATACATATTAGAAATATGAAAAAATTAAAAGATAAACAGTAAATGGTATACGTATACCATAAATTCGTATACCTAAACCCTAAATCTTAAAATCTTAAACATTAATCCTCCTAAATCATAAACCTTAAACCCAAAAAGTATAGACCATAAATTAGTATACGTTTAGTATATGTTTGGTATCTGTAACTACTTTATATTTTTACAAATTGGAAATATGAATAAATTAAAAAGATAAAGTAATAGTAAATGGTATACGTATACCATAAATTTATATACGTATACCATAAATTGGTATACATTTAGTATATGTTTGATATTTGCAACTACTTCATATTTATACATATTGGAAATATGAAAAAATTATAAAAATAAACAATAAATGATATACGTATACTATAAATTGGTACATGTTTAGTATATGCAACTATTTTAATATATACAGATTGCAAATTTGAAAAATTAAAAAGATAAAATAACAGTAAATAGTATACATGTACGAAAAATATAATATATGTTACATATATGTTTTGTATATTCAACCACTCTATATATACACATATTGCAAATTTGAAAAAATTATAAATATAAACTAGCAGTATATGGTATACCTATACCAAAATTTGATATACATTAAGTATATGTTTGATATTTGTAACTATTTTATATATATACAGATTGCAAATTTGAAAAAATTAAAAAGATAAACTAATAGTAAATGGTATACATATACCAAAATATGGTATACGTTTAGTATCCACAACTACTTTAATATATATAGATTGCAAATTTGAAAAATTAAAAGATATATAAACTAATAGTAAATGGTATACGTATACCAAAATTTGGTATACGTTAAGTATATATTTGGTATATGCAACTATTTTAATATATATAGATTAATTAAATTAAATTAATTAAAAAAATAGTTAAATTAATTAACTACGTATGGTATATAAAAAAATAATTAATGGATTTTTTTTCTAAAACAATAATGAATTAATGCAAATAATAATAATAATGATAAGATTAAAGTAATTAAACTAATAGTAATATTAATAATAGAATAATACGCTAAGATATCTCCATTGAAAGCAAAATGTTATGGTGCATGCTCAAAATTATTTTGAACCTCTCATAATCATAGGTGTAGGCATTGTTAACATGTTAAAGCTACTAAATTCATTTTAAAGATGGTTAGTGTAAATATTAGAATTAAGAAAGGTAATCAATTTGTATAATTTTGAAAATAAGTAAATAACACAAGCAATTAGTATATGATTTGCTCTCCTTCCAATTCCCCAACAATCATACTATTCACTTAAATTAACATTACAAAGGGAAAATGGTTTTTCCAGCTAATAAAGTCTTTTTTACATTCAGAAAAATAGAACAAGTCAGACAAGAAGCAAATGTGGCTATTGCATTTTCATCCATTCATTCCTTTTCCACTCTCAAAAGAATAAAATGTACAACATTGCTTGAAATGTTATCCCTTTCAATTTCCTGAGTTTTGTATAGCTTTTTAGCAACACAGAATTAAGTGAAAGTAAAGCTTAAACCTCTCACTCAAATACAGAAACCGCTCCGTTCCAACCACATGAAGCAATTACAATAGGCATTATTGAGTGGAAAGCAACATCTATGTAGGCCTGTTCATATGCCTTATTTTTCTGATGAGATTTGATGATTTATAGCTGTAAAAGTATATGGAACCATCTGAAGAGCCAGATGCAAGCTTCTCACCGTCCAAGCTGAAGTTGCACTTAACAGGGGACCCAAGTACCCCATGGCTTTCGTACCTTTTATTCTTGTCTAGATTGAATGGAGGACTTGAAGAGAAGATTGCAATGTAATTTCCATTTGACTGGGCAACAAAACATGGATCGAATGGGTGGCATCTTATACAAGGACAGGTGTAGGCTTCCACGTACACCTGATACAGAGGGGATACAAGCATCATTAAAATTAGAATAGACTGAAAGGCAAAATTATAACTTAATTGGTTCATATTCGATCACAAGCCACTAAAGACATACATAATTGAAGTGACTCTTTTTAGAGCTTATTGTAAATTCGAAATCCTAAAAAAGGTTTTCCTTTTACCAGGTAGGCGAAGAATTTGGCAATTGGCATGACTTGCTTGGAAGTTAGTTTTGCTTTTATTCTTTTATAAGGGGTATGATCTCAATCTATTTAGTAGACCATAACATAGTGCAATATAATGTATGAAATTTAAAAAAAAAAAATTGAAAAAAACAATTTCAGTTAAAAATATAAAAGTATAGTTATGATTTTACTTAATTTTAGAAGAAAAGCAAGAAAATTGATAAGAAAAATTACCTCCAAACACCAGCAAATGTACGTAGCCCCATAAAGATGGTTAAAGCAACCCATATTCCAACAAAACCACCAGTTTTGGAGAGAAAAAAAATTACTGCAATGCTTGCAATAGCCACCAGAACCTGAAAATTTCATTAGAAAATGAAATTAATAAATAATAATTAGAAAAATAATTATTAATAAAAAATATAATAAATTAATAGATTTATATAAATAAAAATATAATAAATTGTGGGTTTTATTTATATTGCTGACCATAGAATATGCAAAATATGCAAAATCTGATGCTCCAAAGTTCACACCATCAAAAACAGCGGCTATTGACTTTTTATAGGTTGTGTAGCAGCAACAAACTGATGAACGGATAATAAAAAAAAAATTCAGTTCAAGATATTGATATCTCAAAGAAAATAGACCAATAATTAAAATTAATGTTGATGAGAAATATTTACTGGAATTCCTATGCTGATAATGTGAATAATATGAGGATCTTTCGAAAAATATATCAATTTGAGGGACTTAGGCTAGTTATCACAGGAAGTAATTAGAAAGGATAAGACCAGAACTTTCCCTAAGTAGCTCACTAAAATTGCAAAATTATTCCAGCATTAAACTACCAAAAGTCCCTGTCAATTGGAAATTCACTTAAGGTATAATCAAGCTACTAAAGTAAACACCCTACAAGCATATTGTTAGCTGTAGTGTGCTTAGTCAATATAAATAGTCAATATTTGTTGCTCAACCATTCACGGCACATGCATCTTTCTTTGTTAAGCCACCAATCATGCCTGTAATTATGCATTACAAGTAGCTCTTGCACTCTATAAATAAGTTATGTATATTGTATATTGAGATAAGCCAAGCAATACAGAGATATACAAGAAACACTTATTTCTCTGAAAAACTCTTATTCTACTAATCTTTCTTCTCAAATAACATGGTATCAGAGCCTAAAGAGCTCATTCAAGCTCAGTCACCCTAGAAAACTCAGAAAATTCAGTTTTCCTTCTTTGTTTTTCAGTTTCTTAAATCTATCCAAACTCGCCTCTACATGCACACGTCAATAATTTTTTTCTGAGAATACCATTACAAAGCCCATGAAATTCTAAGAATTCTAAAACAAACCTCACCGGAAACGGAGCTCCCACGCGCCGGCTAAGTCTCTGAGAGTGGGCTTCACTCGCCCAGGCGCCAGCCAGAGGTTGAAGACGACCCACATGGAGCCATGTCACCTCCATGTCAGGTACTCAGCCAATCAGATCAAGCCACATCATCAGTCATCACCACGTCAGCAGCAGTAGCCACGTCACACGCCATGTCATCACTAAATCAGCCGATCTGTCCACGTGTACTGCCACGTTAGCCGCTCTGTCCACGTGTCCTGCCACGTCACTGCCACATCAACCACTGGTACTCTGCCACGTGTCATCTGACAGTGACACATCATCCAATCATCCAACCAGAATCTGCCACGTGTCAGTTCGGTTCAGTTTGATCAAACCAGTTGACTTTTTGTTTGACTAACCGGTTCAACCACTTCTGTACCGGTTTTCAAACATCAGAAACAATTTCCTAAGATTTTTCAACCTCCTGAGTTCATTTTTGCCATCAGATTTGTGAAATTCTCACTCTATCTTAGAGTTATAGAGAAAATCAATGTTGCTCAACCTATTGCGACTGTTTTAAATGGCACCAACTACAATCTTCGGGTGAATAGCATGAAAAGCTATCTTGTTGGAATTAAATATTGGAGAATAGTCACTGGCGGAACTTTCAAACCTATTTGTACTCAAGATGAAACTGAATCAAAATATAATGATCATATTGATGATTGGGAAAGTAAAAATCATCAGATCATTACTTGGTTCCGTAACACCTCTGTTCCGACTATTCACATTCAATTTGATCAATTTCATACTGCAAAAGAAATTTGGGATTTTCTTGAAAACCAATACACAATCTCTGGTCTTGCTCATCACTATCAGTTATGGAGTATTCTGAACAGTATGAGGCAAGAATTTAGACAGTCTGTCAACGATTTCCTTAGCCAAATGCAGACCATTTGGAATCAACTCACTCAAGCTAAGATCACTGAAGACCAACTCTACTTTATCCAATTTCTCATGGCTTTCCGGTCTGAATATGAACCTATTCAAGTATCTCTGCTGCACAGAGATCCTCTACCCACACTCGAGACAGTTGTCAAGGAATTGATCTTTGAAGAAACTCGTTTGCAAATTGGCAAACCAACTTCTTCTAAACAGGCTATGGCTGTTAATAGGCCATCACAGACTCAGTCATCCCAATACTATAAGCACTATAATCGACCTGGCCCTTTCTTCTTTAATTGTCCAACAATTGAATGCAGATACTGTCATAAACTCAGGCATATCAAGAGCAACTGTCTCACTCAGCCACCACGACCAAGAGACAACTAACCTAAGTCCAGACAAACCTCAGAAATAGGAACATCTTCTGCCAATGCTGTTCTACTAGACAACTTGTTTGCTTCCTCTCTGTCCTCCCTCACTCTGTCAAATCTCGAGTCTATGTTCAAAAAGGTTATGTCTTCCAATGCATCCTCCTCTAGTGCCATGTCTGTACATCCAGGTAACAAAAATTAGTTAATTGACTCTGCATGTAGTAATCATATGATCTCTGATCCTCACATGTTTTTATCAAAGTCAAAGAACAATTTTTTACCTCCTATTCATACTGCTGATGGGAGCAAAATGAATATCAGTCATGTTGGCATTGTTTCCTCCCGAAATCTAAGTTTACCTGATACGTATCTAGTACCTTCCCTAGTTGTCGATCTCATCTCCGTAGGCTAATTGTGTGATCAAGGATTAATTGTCATTTTTTCTTCCAATGGCTGTCAAGTACAGGACCCACGGACGGGACATTTTCTGGGGGGTGGACGGAAGATCAGGAGGCTATTTGAACTCACTTCCTTCCAAATTCCTCAAAATGCTCTCTCTACTACAACCAATTTTTCTCCATTATTCCAATGGCATTTACGCTTGAATCATGTCTCGCTTAGTAAACTTCGTCCTTTAATTTCTAGTGGTGTTTTAGGGAATGTTAAACCTATCGAACTTCAATGTACTCACTGTCAACTTGCTAAACAACCTACTTTATTATTCAACAATAATAACTCTCGTTGTACTGTTCCATTTGGTTTAGTTCACTTTGATATTTGGGGACCTTCTCCTACTCCCACTGTTAGTGGTAATCGATATTTTGTTGTTTTTATTGATGATCACTCACATTTTACTTGGCTCTTTTGTATGAAAAATAGATATGAACTTCCTCGACTCTATATTCAATTTGCAAAGATGGTCCAAACACAATTTTCACGACAGATAAAAATCTTTCGGACTGATAATGCTATGGAATACAAAGAGTCCAATCTTTTACAGTTCCTTCATAAACAAGGAACTTTAATTCAACGATCTTGTCCTCATACTTCCCAATAAAATGGTAGAGCTGAACGAAAACATCGTCATATTTTAGATTCTGTCAAAGCTCTCCTCCTATCCTCTGGCTGTCCTGAAAAATTTTGGGGAGAAGCCGCTTTAACTACTGTCTATACCATTAATCGACTACCCACTTCAGTTCTCAGTAATATCTCTCCCTTTGAGAAACTATATGGTATGTCTCCTTACTACAACTTTCTTAAAGTCTTTGGATGTGCTTGTTTTGTTTTACTCCAACCTTATGAGTTCACAAAACTAGAACCTCGTGCTCGTCTCTGTTGTTTCCTAGGATATGGAATCGAACATAAAGGTTATCGATGTTGGGATCTTATTTCCAATCGATTGCGTATCTCTCGCCACGTTGTCTTCTGGGAAAATACTATGTTTTTTAGTATTTCTAAATTTCATGACTCTAGTACTGATCGTATATTTACTAATCCATCTGTGAAGTTCTTTCCATTTGGTAATACAGACGTATTAACAAATTCAACAACAACACCTGATTCTCCTACCCCGAAAATGATCTCGTCTGCGGAGAATGTGCCTGCTACAACTGAACATGTATCTGTTCCAACTCTTCCTCCATCAATTGAGGAACGTCGTCATTCTACTTGGGTAACTTAAAAACCAGTCTATTTTTCTGATTATCACTGTTATTCTAGTTTTCTTTCTATGCATGAGCCTCGTAATTACCGTGAAGCTAGTTTTGACCCTCTTTAGCAGCAAGCAATGGCAGAAGAAATCAAAACCCTTGAGAAAACTAAAACTTGGGACCTAGTTGATCTTCCTGCAGGAAAAACTCCAATTGGTTGTAAGTGGATTTACAAAATTAAAACTCATTCTGATGGATCAGTCGAGCGATATAAAACACATTTTGTTGCCAAAGGATATACACAAGAATATGGCATTGACTATGAAGAAACCTTTGCTCCTGTTGCAAGATTAACTTCTGTCCGGTGTCTTTTAGCCGTTGCTGCTGTTAAACAATGGCCACTTAGTTAGATGGATGTCAAAAATGCCTTTCTTAATGGAGATTTGTTGGAAGAAGTTTATATGCATCCTCCACCTGGCTATTCCTCTTCACAGAAAGTTTGTCAGCTCAAACGTGCACTATATGGTCTCAAACAAGCCCCACGAGCCTGGTTTGCTAAATTCAGTTCAACACTAGAAGAATTTGGTTTTCACTCTAGTCCTCATGACTCTGTCTTATTCATCAGACAGATATCTAAAGGCATAACTCTCTTGCTCTTATATGTTGATGACATGATCATTACAGGGAATGATGTTACTAGCATTTCTGATTTAAAAAAATGCTTCTGATTTGCTTTCTCGTGCAGGAATTAATGACAATAAAATTACTTCCACACCTATTGAATATAATGTTCGTTTAACTGCAACTGATGGCACCCTCCTGGAAGATCCTACCTTATATAGACAATTGGTTGGAAGTTTAATCTATCTCACAGTCACTAGACGTGATAATGCTTATGCGGTTCATGTTGTCAGTCAATTCATGTATGCACCAAGATCTACTCATTTTGCTGCAGTTCTTCGCATACTTCGATATATTAAAGGAACATTATCTCAAGGATTGTTTTTCTCTTCTACATCTTCTCTAGTTTTATTAGGCTATTCTGATGCTGATTGGGTAGGAGATTCGACAGATCAATGATCAGTAACGGGTTATTGTTTTTATCTTGGAACATCGCTTATTTCTTGACGCAGCAAGAAACAATCGGTTATAGCTCACTCAAGCACTGAAGCAGAATACCGTGCCTTAGCCGATGCAAGTTCAGAACTTATATGGCTCCGCTGGCTTCTTAAGGACATGGGGGTTCACCAATCAGCCGCTATTATCCTTCATTGTGATAATCGAAGTAGCATTCAAATTGCTCACAATGATGTCTTTCTTGAACGTACAAAGCATATAGAAATTGATTGTCATTTTGTTCGGCATCATATTCTTTGCAAAACTCTTCACTTAACCTCTGTCACCTCTGTCACCTCTGCCAATTAAGTTGCTGATATATTTATAAAATTACATCTACTAGTAAGATTTCAAGATCTGCGACGCAAACTCAAGATGTCTTCTTTACCACCTTGAGTTTGAAAGGGGGTGTTAGTTGTAGTGTGCATAGTCAATATAAATAGTCAATATTTGTTGCTCAACCATTCACGACACATGCATCTTTCTTTGTTAAGCCACCAATCATGCCTGTAATTATGCATTACAAGTAGCTCTTGCACTCTATAAATAGGTCATGTATATTGTATATTGAGATAAGCCAAGCAATACAGAGATATACAAGAAACACTCATTTCTCTGAAAAACTCTTATTCTGCTAATCTTTCTTCTCAAATAACACATATAATCATCATTAAAAAAAAATCCCATTCAATCATTTTCATTCTCCAGCAAAACCAAAGAACACCAATTGTATACAATCTAGGAAAGGCAATGAACAATACACTTAATTCTTTGAACCAATGAAGATAAAACAAGAAACCCATTTCAACAACAGAGTAAAATCACCCAAAAACAAAGCTTGAAGACTGAAACTAAAAGTAGAAGCAAAACCCATTAATAAACAACAAGAAAGAGATCTCAAAATACAACCCCACAAAGAAACAAAATAAAAAGAAAAGAAACTCACCCAATGACCCAAAAATTGCTTAATGGTATACATGAGTCCAAAGAGGCAAAACCCATTAACCAAGACAAAAGAAAACAATCCCAGAAGTAAACCCAAATAAATGAGCTGTCATTTTGATACAGAATCTCAACGCCACTGTCCAGCTCATCACCATCGCACCCGCAAGTTGCCATCAAACTGCCTGGACCAACTCGTGCTGGAATCGCGAGCCCGAGCCCTACCATCGCCGTTCCTCATGAGCTCGCCGTTGAGCCACCTGCACCAGTAATGAGTGGTGCTCATTCCTCAAAAAGCTCGACCATTGAGCTTAACCCAGCAAGATTTTGAGGTTATAATAAACGAGAAAATGGCACCCAGCAGAAGGAAACCCACGACCAATGGCAGGCATGAGCCAAGAAAACCCAATGCCGAACCTAACAACAAATCCCACCAATACCGAAGTAGACAGCAAATGGAATGAACGACAAGAGCAAATGTAACCCACAAACCCAGAAATGAACGGCAAGAGCAAATGGAACAATAACGAAGTAAAGAGCAAATGGAACAACACCGATTTACCCAATAACGACGATTTCTAACAATCTGTGAAGAACAAGAACAATTACTCACCAGAGAAGAAAGTGCTTTTTTTGTAAAACAAAAAGTAAAAAGAGGGTATAAAAATAGCATAAAAATCTTTAAAAAAAAAAAAAACAGAACCCATAATTGTAAATAAAAATAAAAAATGGTATGGGCGTAATTTTCTCTTATAAAAAGCATATCTATTAGGCTTAGTAATAGCAAACAAACTAGCCTAACACTTACTTTGGCAAAAAAAAAAAAAAAAAAAAAAAAAAAAAAAAAAAAAACTAGCCTAACACTTATTAAAACGAAAATGGGCTAGCTAAACATATTATTGGGCTTAATAACATACTACAATCAGCTCATTTATTGAAGAAACATCATTAAGAGGAAATTACATTGGCTACCCATTTTTCTTTAGTTTTACTTTTACACACCACTTGTTACAAACTTACAAATCTACCAATTGATCTTAATAACAGACTACAATCAGCTCATTTATTGAAGAAACATCATTAAGAGGAAATTACATTGGTTACCCATTTTTCTTTAGTTTTTTCTTTTATACACCACCTGTTACAAATTTACAAATTTATTAATTGATTTTAACATTTGTACCCTTTTTGATATGTTGTCTTTATTATTTTACTTAATGCTTACCTAACTCATCATTTTATAGTCTTTCTTTTCCTTTCTTTTCCTTTTTTTTTTTTTTTATTATTCTTATAATTTCCAT
>CATKHJ010707223.1:0-22508 GCA_949750685.1 Vernicia montana | reverse complement strand
AGCATTTTTTCACACAACACAGAACAAAAGCACTTTTTTCACAACACACTTTGGCAATTTCGATTTGTTCAAATGTGGAGTCTTCTTCTTCTCCAGAGACTCAGTTTCTTTTTCGAAGCCCTAAACTGACAATAAATAAGAGTTTGAGTTGTTGCACCAAATCTTGAAACCAAAGTTTTATTCTAATTCCATGTCTTCTACCTTTAGTTCTTCTCGGAACAGCCCTGGGAGTTCTAGGCTACAGCTGTTCCAGTTTGGCGCTGTTGGTAGTGCTTCTAGATTGAGATCCTCTTCTCTTAAGAAGCCGCCGGAACCTCTTCGTCATGCCATCGCCGATTGTCTCTCCTCCGCCTCTGCCTCTGCTGCTGTTGCCAACTCGCACCATGGAAATCCCTCTGTCGCTGTCAATGAAGCTTCTAGAACTCTTCGTGTGAGTAATTGCGTTTGCCATTTTTATTTTTAATTTTCTTGGATTCTGATTGGATCTTTGAGTTTTTAATTGATGATTTAAAATGTTGATAGACTGAGATTGTATTTCAGGAAATTATATGCGTTTAGGCTTGGTAAAGCAAAACAAAAAAAACAAATGAAGGTTGATGAATTTGAATCAATATAAGTTTATTTCTGCATTTTCTCTGCATTTCAGTGAAATTGATTTTTTTTTTTTATAGTGAAAGGGTTCTGAAAATCAATTGTTACTTAGTTTGGTCATGGAGTGAGTAGTTGATTTTTAGCTTTCTAATTTGGATATTTTTGTGTTACTAGCTTTAAATTGTGTATCTATAGATGTTCTTTTGTTTTGCTATATACTTTTGTTCCCCAATATTTAAATGGCCTTTATTTCTCATTGAGAAAGTTAAAATAAGATAAAATTCTGCCTCTTGTGGTAATTCACATGACAACAGCTTGTGCTTTAATTGATTGCTTTTGTATTTTTGAGTAATAATTAATCACATGAGGTTAGTTTAAGCAATTTTGGCATTGGAATAGATAAAGAGTCGTTGGTCGCACTGGTTGCTTTCCCCTCCTATACTTAGTGAAGTAACATTTGCTTAAATTCTAGAATGAATGAGGAAGAGGAAAGGAATTCTCGAACATGCTTAATTGAATCACTGTTGAAGTGTTCCTTTCTTTTTCACTGTTATTTCTATAGCACATCAGAAATGTAATTTCCTTGTCTTTCTTAGAGACCTTGAGTTAGCATTGGTTTTTTGGTGCATTGAGAACATAAAATTGTCTCCATCTAATCCAATCTAAAGTCCATTTTATACTCTTCATAAGTGATATGCCTCCTGCTTTGCCCTTGGCCCATAGCTTGAGTGGTAAAGTGAGTGAGTTCCTTTGAGTTGTCCATGGGTTCAAATCATACTACATCAGTGTATATGCCATTTAATTTTTATCTTACAACTTCAATTCGCGAATGCCAGGACTATTTGGCTTCACCTGCAACAACTGACCTGGCTTATATTGTAATTTTAGAACATACAATTGCTGAAAGAGAGCGCAGGTAAATGAAATATTTCATTTCATATGGAAATGCCCATTATGGACTTACTCTGCTATGCAAAATCAACATCTGTGTTTCCTTTTCTTTTTGTGCAGTTTATGTTTATTCTTTTATTAGAAACTATTTGTTTTCTACATTTCCCTTTCAGATTAAGTGATTCAAGTCATGTGAATCACTGACATGGTATTCTAGTGCTTTAGCATGCATCAGATTAAATAAGAGAATTGGGAACCATAAACATCTTGTAGGAAAAAAAAGAGTGTTGCTTCCATTTAAACAATGTTACTTCAGTATAACCTATCAACCAATGCTTTGCTCCTATTTTTAAGTTTGTTATTTAAAACTCTCGGCCCTCCCTAAATGAACATCGTTATCACAATGATTTGATTAGGCGTATTGTTGAACTTAACAGTTGAATAATATGATAAAGTTTCTATATGCAGTTTTTACTTGCATAGGGTCATTAATCTAATGTTACTTCAGTATAACCTTGTTATCCATAAATAAGGTTCATAGAGCTTGTAATGGATAAGATAAGGTCAAATTTTTATGGTATACACACACATACATATGCTACCCAATTGATGCAGGACAGATTTAGATGTCTGGCTATTGATGCTTTAATGGTTGGCAAATCTCAAGCAATTGATGAGATTTACGTAAGGATTAAAGAAGGAGATTAGGGGATTGATTATCAAATGAAAACTTATTAGAGTGAGAAAAAAAAAGGATGTTGTTTGGGGACTGAGTAGTACTCCAGGAACTGTAGTAGCAGAGAAAATTGGTATAGAAACCTTCCAAACCAATTCAAAATATTCAAAGATCTATCATCAAATGCCTCAGAGAACAACTAAGTCACATAGGTATTTTGGGTCTCAATGATTAATTCTACTCCTATTTGGATTAGGAGTCTCAAACTAGGAAAATTCTAAACTGATAGTAAATATGAAGCAAACATTTTTTTAATGTTCCCAATCTATCCATACTATGTAAAGGAGTATCAATGAAGGTGAAACATTTTGGAAGGAAAAATCAATATAATATCTACATTATGAACAAAAGAGAATTTCTAAAATATTTTGTTGAGTGATATAAGGAATTCACTATAAATTTCTATTTATACTCGGCATAAATGATTTAATGACAATTATGGTAAAATATGGACAAAAGTTAACCACCCTCAAATTCGATTGGTTTGAAATGATAGTGTGTCCTTTCCTTGAGTTGAAGCTGTATAAGATTTCTATTCAAATATAATAGTAGTTTTGATGTTTATATATTTGTATTAATTTTATTGGTTAATAACCTATCATTTTCCATGTACAAGCTGATGTAGAACCCTGGGTTCTTACACCTAAAACACTTTAATTCAACTAAAAAAACCAAATGTACCTATAGAGGCTACAACCTTATATAGATAAAATTAAAATAGAAAATTGCTAAATAGTCCTACCAAAATATAAAATTCCTAAACACCCTGACTAAAACATAAATTACTTGTTAAGTTATCTACTATTAAAAGAAGAATAGGAATTGCGAAGAGGCTCTTCTTTGAGAGAGGTTAAGATCACGGTTCAGATTTGGGCTATGCTAATAAGGTGGATTATAAACTACATCACCAGCCATAATTGGAAATCTGAATTAAGATTTTTTGTGGTTAACCCTCTTTTATATAGATGATTCATGACTTTTTTAGTCTATAAAGAATAATACTATTGGAATTTCTATATAATTTATTATCTTTGTTAATATATTGATATAGCATTACATATAGATGTGGAAAGTTAGTAGTTTTAAATTGTGTATACACACTAAATATGTGGCTTATAGCTCAAACAATCTATGTTTATTTATAAAGTAAGAATTTGAATATTGATTTTTTTTTATTCCTATATTAATCATGATAATAATATTTTTACCTGTCAAATAACACTAAGAGTCATGTGCAAGAAAAAAACATGTTAACTATGAAGAAATTTTATAATTTTATAAGAGTTTCTAATCGGTTGTTTTTTTTTTTTTTTTATTAATGCGTTGATCTCAATGCTATTCCTTATAAATACTATTTTTCACATGTTAAATCATCACTAAATATCACGTGTAACACTAACAGCTAGTGAAATAAAGTTTCCTAAATACTAAAACTATTGATTCAATTTCTTAAGAAAAATCTGAATTTTTACAGTTAAAATTAGATCAAATAATTCCTAAATTTCGTTTTCTTTCACTGCTTCACCAATATTCTATGCATCTTTAGATATTAATTTTCCATTGATATGTTACAAGTGTTTGCCCTTTTTTTGTGTACAAATTCCATTTTCTTCTTTGAGCTTCTTTTTTTATTTTTATATAGGATAATGGTTATAATAATATTAAGTCTTGCTGCTAATATACCTTTAATATGCACCAGCCCAGCTGTTGTTGCTAGGTGTGTGGCACTTTTGAAGCGATACCTTCTTCGGTATGTTTTCTTGCACAAACTTGTTTTTTCTGTTATCTTGTTGAGCATAAAATAGATGATCATCCAAGTTACAACGATTACATGGAAGTTGATGTGTGAATCATCACTTATATTTTAGTAGTGGTTATTTCATTGGAGTTGCTTTAAAATTCTGCTGTCTGCTGTTATTTTTTCCTAACCACTATTATGCTCATGGTTATTTAGAGCTTCCAAACAAATGCCTTTTTGATAGTAAAGTTCTCTTTTCCTATCTGAATTTGTATGGAGACTTGAGAGTTTAGATGTTAGCATGAGGCATGCACATGGCATTAATGCTGTTGTGTTATTGCCTAAGGATGTTTGAAGAGATTTTTGTTTTATATTTACTGATAGTTATGTTATAGATTCAGATTTTGTTGGATTTAACATGGGAAAGCAAAACTAAAACTGAACTGCGAGGAAGGTGTTGTGTTCTACATTGCATTTCGCATATGTATGTGGGAGGATATAGAGTGCATTTGAGATTGTAATAGTTATATCTTTATGTTTTAGAGTTGACTTTACTAAAGGACAATTATCTACCATAAAGTTTGATATCACTCATCTTGCTTAATTAATCAGTACCTCATACTACTTGGATGCTTGAATTGGTTCAAATTTGATCATATGTGGGGTAATCTGTTGGGATTCCATTTGTTCTGCTTTCAGTGGAGCAGTCAGAAACAAAAATTTGTACAAAAGCAGCTCTTGCTTTGCTTTGTGGCCTTAGTAGAGGTAAAAATTGAGGCCTTAGTACATTTAGCTGGGATTTCTGCTGTTCATACTTATCGGAATTCAGTTCAGAGTATTCTGACTTCCGACATGTTCTTTGGAGATATAATTAGCTAGTAAGTGAGACAATATATGTTTCCTGGAGTGTGTTCTGATTATACAAAGCCAGATGATTCCCATTTAGTCTCTTTTGATTTTTTCGTAAGTTGTTTCTGTTTCCTTATTTTTAAGATTTTGGTTTTCTATAAATATTCTTTTACTGGTTTGATAAGATCTTATTCTATTTTTTGTATTTTTTCTCCTAGTGTTTGGTACATATTCATCTCTTTGAGGTATATCAAAGAAGACCATATGGGCGTTGAGCCAAGTTGTGCTTTAGTGTATGTCTTTTCTAGGTTTAGAGTTAACCTGGAAATACTAGTGCACTTGCAGATCTGTCCTAATAAAATATAGTCAGAAAAGGATGCACTTGAAAAAAAGAAAAGAAAAGAGACAATTGCATAAGAATATAATGTTGGCTCTCTGTCATGTTGTGCATAATCTTATGTCTTCTTTGGGCAAGTAAATTTGGATCTATGAGTGTGCTTGTAGACCTATCCTAATAGAATGTAATTGATAAAACATGCACTTGAAAAAGACAACTGTGCAATCATAAGCTAATAATGACGGTTGTAATACTTCTCCCATGCATTGATCCTGCAATATGTCATGGTATGTGATGTTTTGTGTTTTATCTTGATGATTCCCCACCACAGACATGTCTTTAGCTGCTAGTCAATTTAATGAAAACTTCTTTAACTGCATCTTTATCAGTTTGAGGAAAGGCGGGTTGTTTTTTTTATAATTATATTGGTGTTAAATAACTCATTGGAGTCAACATAATGAAACTACATATCTCCTTCACAGGCTTTCCTGAAATTTTTAAGTTTCATTCTCCTCAATGAACCACAGATGTATGCTCCTTGTACATTGAATAGGCAACTGATGTCTTTTCACACACCTGTCCCTTGATAAAGTAGTCAGCTCTGCTAGATTCTATTATTAGGTTTTATGAGTTTATTATTTCTTGCTGCAGATATAAACCCAGTGAGGAGACATTACTTCAGATTGATCGTTTTTGTGTGTGCACAATTGCTGAGTGTGATATTAGTCCCAATCGGCGATTGTCACCATGGTCACGATCACTGAATCAACAATCCGTTGCATCAACAGCTCCTACAAATTCTTCGCCTTCTTTGCCTGTATCTAGTTTTGCTTCTGGGTCACTTGTAAAGTCATTAAATTATGTGCGTTCTTTGGTGGCTAAACATGTTCCAAAACGGTCATTCCAACCAGCAGCCTTTGCTGGAGCACCCTCTGCATCAAGACAATCACTTCCATCACTTTCATCTTTATTGAGTAGATCCTTCAATTCCCAATTAAACCCAGCAAATGGTGTAGAATCATCAGAGATGAAAGATGCTACCACCTTGCCTGTTTCAAATTTATCAAATATGGAACAAGTTGATACAAGAGAGGACCTGGATTACATTGCAGTTGATGTTTTGAAATGGCGTTGGGTTGGGGAACATCCATTGTCATTTCTATCAACTGAAAAGTAATTTCATTTTTTATTTGCCTTTTGTCTTCATCTACTTTTTTTATTTTGCAATTTAATTTAGTTGTTTATTGTGTTATTTGGTCATGCGCTGCTAAAAGTTTTTAATTGAATGTGTTCCTGTTTTATATTGCAGCGGTCGTGCTGTGGATCTCCAAGATATGAGCACACATAATTTCCTAGAATTAGGTGCTGCAGCTCTACTTGTAGGAGACATGGAAGCCAAAATGAAGGGTCAGCCTTGGAAATATTTTGGGACTGCTGATATGCCTTATCTTGATCAACTGTTGCAGCCCTCATCATTTACAACCATTACTAATTCTGCGTCTGCTCGTCCCCATTTGAGAGCAGTAACAGCATCTAAACGCAGTAAAGCAGGACCTCGCCAAATTTGGCAAGTTCTTCTTACTGAAATATAATGTTTTTTCGTGCTTGGAGAATTTTGTTCCAATTAAGATTACTTTTTCCCTTCTGTGCTTTGATTCATTTCATCTCTAAACAAATAAATGGTGACTCATTTTTGTGCTAAGAGTTGAAGGTTGTCTTTTCATTTAATTGTTCTTGTGTGATGGTAGTGATGTTAAAATAACTTTGGCTTGAATCTGGAGAGAGTAATGTAATGATCTGTGTCGTTTAGCATAGCCTTACCTTTATTACACCTGGCCTCATTTATTCTGTCTTTGAATTTTGTAAATTTATGTTAGTCTAAATTTTCGTATTTGTTAGGGATCCTCATCATGTCAGTTTAGTTTAGGCCATCAACATTAGACTAGGGTCCATTCTTACAAATGTACATCATACCAGCTTGTTTGAGTTGATTATTTCATTTATCAGCTTCTGTAAAATCTTTATTTTCTTTCTCTCTCTTTTAATAACATGAATCATGCATTTACTTTGGAGACACTGGAGCTGGAGGGAGAGAGAATAATACTAAGAAAAATAAATTTAGTTTTTCTTAGTCAGTTGCAAGAACTGTAGACAAGATAGAACATTACTAAAAGTAAATGAAGTGAATATGTCATGAAATGGTAAAGAAATTTCATCTATTCATACAATTTACATCATTGAAATATTATGTAACTATTGATCAGCGGAGAAAACAAGCAAAAAGTTTTGAAACAAAACCAAAAAGTTCAAACATGTTTCTTTTAAAACATTTTCTTCACGTCAGTGTCTTGTAGCATGTGTAGTTGTCATGGAAATAAAGCTTTTTCTGAAGCCTTGTGATAATCCAGATGTTCCAATTCATGCACTTCAATCATAGTCTAACCTTATGGTGAAAATTTTGATTATCTTTGTTTTTTGATTCCTGTTTTGCAGGGAGGATTCTCCTGCAAGCACATTCCGCACACGTGCTCGGCCACTTTTCCAGTATCGTTACTACAGGTACAAAAATGGAGAGCAGGGAAGTCATTCATTTGAATTCATAATTAGCTTTGTTTTTATTCATGAATAGAAGTTAACATCCAGTTAAAAAAAAATGGAAGTTAAAATCATCAGTTTTTTACTTTCTACCATTCCCATTTTCCTCCTTTCCTCCGTCCCTCCGTCCCTCCCTCTCTCACCGTTTTCTTTTTTAATATGATTTAGTGAACAGCAACCTTTAAATATGCTTCCTGCTGCCGTATGTGAGGTTATTGCTGCAGTTAGTTCAGAGACATATTCTCCGAGTGCTAACAATTTCACCGTATCATCTAGATTAAGTAACAACAGTGGAAAGCCATCAATGGATGTAGCTGTGAGTGTCCTTATTAAACTTGTCATCGACATGTAAGTTTTAATGCAGTTACCTGCTGTTATTATTTTTCTGTTGTGTATATTGTATATTCAACCTGGCACTATACTTATGTATTTACATATATATTCTCGTGGATGTGTGTGAACAAAGGTGCATGGTTAATTGATGCAGTGATTTCATATGTAGCTTCTTGTCCTAGACATTCGAGTAACATCTGGAATGCTGTTTACATGATATAAATAATTATATTGGAAGTCACCTTTTTACTGGCCTTTTTTGATCCTCTGCTGGGGCATATGTCATTTGAGACATGGACTGCTATACCAATCATTTTCAATATGGGAAAGGAAAGTGGCATGCAACTGCTCCAATGTTTACTCTGAGGGCTTCATCCTTATTTTCAGTATACATAGATTGTTTATTAGAAGTATATGTGATCAGATAGACTTTAAGAAACAGGAGAAGTTCTGGATTGCAGAAAGCATTCCTGTAATGAATGGTTACCAAACCATAGTTTGCTGGTGTAATTGGAAATTTTATTTTGTGGTTGGGTTTGTAATATTAACGGTCAGCACTGTGTGCTTGATTCCTTAAATAACCCTTCATTGCAAAGTCTATCTTCAACTTTTTGACACAACCTTTTTCATGTTCCGCAAGTAAATATTGATTAACTTCACATCTATCTGTTTTGTTTTCGCCGTTGATCAGTTGTCATTGTTTCAATGAGTAGGATTGTGTGAAGAACTGTAAGAAACATCTTGTAAAGTTTATTGCCATAATTTAATGTAGGTAATGATTTATGGCAGTTAAATTGTCAAAATATTAAAATTTGAGCGAGAGGTATTGCAAATAGAAAAAAACTGTTCATAAGCATGTTACTCCGTGTTCCTTGGAGGAGTAAAAGTGAAAAATAAGGTGTTCTCAAGATTCTTAAGGTCAAATGCACTGGGATTCTCCAAATATTATTTTTTAATCAGTGAATGGGCTCCTTTTTATTCTTTTCTGTTCTTGTTGTGGTCACATGAATTGCTTATGGAAGTTCATTGAAAATTTTCTTTGTAGGTATATATTGGACTCTGGGACTGCTGCTCCTCTCACTCTTTCTATGCTGGAGGTGCTGCATCAATAACATATTGATTTTTTGTGATTGCTGATGTTGAAAATTGCTGATATTTGTTTTCAAAATTATCTTTCAGGAAATGCTTAGTTCTCCAAAAGCAGCTTGTAGGGTTCGTGCTTTTGATTTGATTCTGAACCTTGGGGTCCATGGTCATTTATTGGAACCAATGATGGTAGATGATACTTCCATAATTGAAGAAGATTATACCCAAGAACCATTTGCTGATGCAGATGAGCAACTTGCAGAACAGGAGAATAGAAAAGCAGATTCTGTTAACAAGTTGGGCACTTCATCAGCTATTGATAAATTTGAGTCATGGATTTTAAACATTTTATATGAAATACTTCTTCTTCTTGTCCAGGTATAGTTCCACTTAGCATCATTTATGCAACTCCTTGGTTAGTGGATTTACCTAGGCATTTTTTTTTTGTTTAACCTTTAACTTAAAGAATTACATTTTCTGAAATATTTAAAGAATCTAATAGTTCAAATTCAAACTGTTACTGTTATTATCAGGATCTCATCTGTAATGCAATGTCAGTGCATGTTAGTAAAGGACTGACAGTTCTGTTGCATGACCAATGATAGGACTCAGAACATGAATGAAAATGCTAGACATGAGTTGGTGAAGTACTCTTAAGTGATTTTATTTGAAAATTCAGAAACAAAATATTTCACCAACTAGTTGATATCATAAGATAATGTCGTCTTTATTTTATTTCTGCTGTTGTTAGTCTACTGTGTTTACTGTTCTTATAAATTTGTTGGCAACTGATCCACTAAAATATTTTGCAGACGGAGGAGAGGGAAGAATCTGTATGGGCATCTGCTTTGAGCTGTTTACTTTATTTTGTTTGTGACAGAGGCAAAATCTCGAGAAACCGGTTAGAAGGCCTTGACATTAGGGTGAGCTAGCTTAACCTCCTTCCTCACTTTACTTTTAGCTAGTAACCTCCTTCCTCACTTACTTCTTTGCTGTACTATCATGGGAATGCAATTTCTTCTTCCTCCCAACCTATTTATGCTGCTCTATGCAGCAAAATATCTATTTTGTTTTTATTTCTTAGCAACAATTCTCTTATTGGCTTTGACATGAGAGTGAGCTAGCTTTTCATCTTAGTGGTATCATCATAGAATTGCAATTTTCTTTACCCCTTTATTTATGCTGCTTTAATAAGCAAGAACTTTCTATTTTGTCTATGTTTTTTGCCATTGTGTATAACTGTATTTCATAGGAGATTAACTTTTAAGAAGTGTACAACCTAGAGATGTTATGGAGATCTTGATTCCTTAACTGTGTTTCACATGCTTAAACACTGTTCTTTGGATGAGGAATTCTGCTTCACCTATTCCCCTTTGACCAACCTTGGGTTTACATTTGATAGTTCTTGATCTGTCTGTCACTTGTGGGGTAATGGTTGGGGTTTGGGTTGAAAGAAACATTTTGCTGTTGTATTGGCAAGAATCTTAAACATGGATCAAAAATAAAAGGGAATATTAACTGGTCTTTTGTTATTAACCCTTGGGAAATGCAGTCTGATCCTTGTAAATCAGAGTAATATGGTGAGTGGAAGAAATAATTACTATTTTTCTGGTGAAATGGTACATGTGAGACTCAAAATCTTTTGCTGGGAACAGTTTTTACATTTTTCAATCTATAATTTGGGATGAGAAATGGTTGGATGAATTTCATTATGTCCTTTATTTTTGAAAATTATTTTTTTATAACATGATTTACAGTGACTGTAACTTTGAATTGACTGAAGATTGTTGAAACAGAACATTTTAAAAGCTGATACTCATTCAGGTGTTAAAAGCTTGGGTTTGACGAGCTGCTTCAAGAAAAGAATCTCAGTGAACTGTTTAACGTGATTGCTCTTAGCTGCACACCTATTTAATTGGAGAAAACAAGAGCATAGAAAAAGAAAAAGACATGTCTAACCAGAATTGTAGTTTTTATTTCTTTCTTTGTTTTTGCACCTACAGTCACAGCTTATGCAGACACTTAAATTGGATGGTTTTCATATCTTCTTAACTCTTTAGGCTATTAAACTCGTGTTGTGAGTAGAGGTTATTATTTAGATTGCCTGTTTGTATGGCACTGTGCAATAATATCTATGTTCCAATCAAGTGTCAATTATTGTGTTTACATCAAGTTTTTTTATCAGTCATGTTGGATAATTTTTCTGGTTCCATTTTCAGGTTGTTAGGACACTTATAGAGATAAGCAGGAAGAATTCTTGGGCAGAATTAGTCCACAGCAAGCTTATTTGCATGTTGACAAACATGTGTTATCAAGTTCCTGATGGGCTAACACTAGATGTCAAAGAAGCCCCAGTTTTTCTCATAGACCAGGTTGACCTGATTGGAGGAATTGAGTTTATTTTTTATGAGGTATACAAATCACTCATCCGCAAATTTTTAATAAACTACTAAGTGTTGTTGATTGGCTTTTGTTGTTGTAATGAATCTGTCTGCATGTAAATCCATATGTTTGTATTGTTTCTTGCAGTATTCTCTTGCTAGCTTGAGAGAAGACAGGAGAAATCTATATTTGGTTATTTTTGACTATGTTTTGCATCAAATAAATGAATCGTGTATAGCTGCTGGAGTTTCTGAATACAGTGATGAGGAGATTCGACCTCTGTCAGCCTTGCTTTCTCTTGCTGATGCACCTGAAGCTTTTTATATTTCTGTTAAACTTGGGGTGGAAGGCATTGGAGAGCTTTTGAGAAGATCAGTTTCTTCTGCATTGTCTAGATATTCCAACAATGAACGGCAAAATATGGTAAGATTAAACGCAGTTTGTATGAGTCCAAGGGTGTGCATGTTGTGCTTCATCCAGGAAGGCCATTTGCTGAGGATCTCTGAGATAAACCTAAGAACTATATGCATATGTGTATATATGTTCAGCATTTGGTTCTGGCCATTGTGTGAATATTAATCAAATGATAAACGAAAGCACTTAATTCTTTTGGTTCCCATTGTCATTCTGTTAAAGATGCTGAACCTCTGCTTTTAGGCCACACAGTTTTCGAACCTGTGCTATGTCCTGTAAATTTTTATGCTCCGAGTAACCCATCACCCACCCAGTATGATGGTAATTCATTTAAACCAACTAGGTAATTGTCTAATAGAATGTACATTGCATAAATTGAAGTTGCAATAATGTAATAATTTCTACTATTTAATACATGAAGTTGCACTGTTGATGCTTCTAATGCATTGCTATAATTATTAGGTGAATGTTACAGTTAAATATGCAAAACCAATGGTACTGTGGGAAACAGGTTTCAATTTGACCAGATCTACTAGCTCCATTCTCTGTTCAGTTTAATCTTGGTCTCATGTTTCTTTGGACAGTAATTTGATTCTTACGTGCATCATGTGAAAAAATTGCATGCTTGATTTCCTTGTCCTTTTGTAGAGTTTTCTGATGGTAATTTAGCATGTAATTGTGGAAGTATTTTGTATAAGCTCATACGCTTTGTATGTGCAAATATGTATTTCAGCAAAATGTTGATTGATTACAATTTTTTTATCTTCACTGCATTTTGAATTTAATTTATGTTTTGCAGCTCTTGGAGAGTATAACAGAGAAATTGGATGCAATCATTGGTTCTTTTACTCATTTAGACAAAGAATTCTCCCATCTGATGCAGATAACCAAATCTTGCAAGTTCCTTGAAAGCACCGAGAGTGCAGGCCTAAGAAATAGTGTTATCATGAAAGCAAAACTTGCATGGGCTACTTTGCATTCTCTTCTTCATTCAGAAAGAATTGCTTACCGCCAGAATGGCTATACCTGGCTAGGTGATTTGCTTATTGCAGAAATTAGTGATGGAAAGGATGCAAATATATGGTCAAACATCAAGAACTTACAGCATAAAATTGCCCGTGCTGGTAATCCTAATTCTTCAGTTGCTTCAGATGTTCCTTTGTCCATTTGGCTTATGTGTGGACTTCTAAAGTCCAAACACTGCCTCATCAGACGGGGCTTCCTATTTGTCCTGGAGAGGCTTCTCATGCGATGTAAATTTTTGTTGGATGAGAATGAAATGCAACAGTTAAGCAGCAGCAATGCTGGTCATGAACATGTTGATAACCGACTTGAGAAAGCAAATGCAGTGATAGACATCATGAGCAGTGCTTTGTCCTTGGTAGCTCAAATAAATGAAACAGATCGCATCAACATTTTGAAGGTATATTTCTTGAACAGCCTGTGAACCAATTGATTAAACCATGGGATAATGTTAAGATTATAGGTAAAGTACCTGTCATACAGGGGCATGAAACTGTGATTCACCACTGCTAGCCTGAATAGTTGATCAATGTAGTGTATTTCTCATTTTAAGTCTCCTTATATTATAGAATAATTTCTACTTGATCAGATGTCAATTTTCCCCTTTTTTTTTACCTGTTCTAAATTTATAGGAGAATAACGTGCAAAATTATCTGGCTGCTCCCTAGGAGAAGAACATGCATTATCATCGGACTGTTTGATGCATTATTTTGGATCTTCCCTTATATCTGAGTGAAGGATCCGCCAACGAAATGATATCTACTTTCATTTGTTTCATTTTCTAAAAGTAGCTTCCATTGCTTTTGTTTTTATCTTGTTTGAAAGTTGTTGATTCTGGATCAAAATTTTTCAAGTTTAATTTGAAGACCTTCTGATGCGTAATTCATGCTTTACTGAATTTGTTATGTGGGGTTTGATAATTAGCATTATACCTCACATTCCATTGGTTTTTCTGGGCAGATGTGTGACATACTATTCTCTCAGTTGTGCCTAAAAGTTCACCCGTCAACTGTGATGCCATATGGAGAGAATAGCCAACAGGGAAAAATTTATGGTGGCACAGATGAAATAAGAAAAATTGATGGTACTGAGCATATCTCTCAGCAAGAGAACAGTCCACGAAAGAAATTTGTAGAGGAAACTGATGACAGATCCATCTACCATGTTAATGGTTCTCTGATGTGTGAAACGGCATCGATGGCAGCCATGCTTCTCCAAGGAAAGGCTCTTGTTCCTATGCAATTAGTTGCACGAGTTCTAGCTGCATTGTTCTATTGGCCTTTGATTCAGCTTGCTGGTGCAGCAACAGACAATATTTCACTGGGTGTTGCTGTTGGAAGCAAAGGAAAAGGAAACCTTCCTGGTGCTGCATCAGATATTAGGGCTACCCTGCTATTGCTTTTAATTGGTAAATGCTCAGCTGATCCTTCTGCTTTTCAAGAAGTTGGTGGACAAGAATTTTTTAGGTGATTTCTTGTTCTCTACTCCCCAAGGATGATAATTGCCTTTTTGTTCAGAAATGCCATACACCTTTCACTTTTTGTTTTTGGCAGGGAACTTCTGGATGATACCGATTCAAGGGTAGCATATTACTCTTCAGCTTTTCTTTTGAAGGTAAGTTGCTTTCTTTCACCACCAATTAACCATGGACTGTTTCATTTCTTGGATTTTGAATCTATGTTCCTCATTTCAATCTGCGTTGTT
Source organism: Vernicia montana (assembly GCA_949750685.1). Classification (NCBI taxonomy): domain Eukaryota; kingdom Viridiplantae; phylum Streptophyta; class Magnoliopsida; order Malpighiales; family Euphorbiaceae; genus Vernicia; species Vernicia montana. Next base: position 7,829 of record CATKHJ010707223.1, on the reverse strand, counting down.
TCAGAGAATGATGACAGAGAAACCTGATGAGTACCAACACATGCTTCAGAATCTCGTCTTTAAGGCACAGCAGGTAGGACTTTATTATACTGTTTAATGGATGTAATGCAATTTTTAACATGTACAAAAATATAACACTATGAGAACAATAGATAAGGTGCGAGTGTAATCCATACTCATCTTTCTTTTGCATGTTCCATTAGGTTTACTAATATGGTAGGCTGATATTTACTTAGATTTCTTGGAGGATACCCTTTTGTATGCTCGGTCCATCCCTTAATTACTGCTCAGAATATTGAGATGTTCTCTGATCAAATCCAAGTCAGACTGGATCTAATTTTTTTGGTATTGTAGTAGTTCTGCTCATCGGATAACGGTGATAAATATCACTTACATTGGCTTGTGCTTCTGCTATGTAGAGCAACAATGAAAAGCTGTTGGAAAATCCATACCTTCAGATGCGTGGGATACTCCAGCTATCAAATGATGGGCTATAGTGTAGTGACCCCCTGTGGAATTTTATTGCTTCTGATTTTGGAGACTGCATCGATGTCTAACTTGATGTTCTTCACTCTTGACACACTTGATCTTCCGCCTCACGACATTTGACCAAGTTCTGAAGATCCATAATTGGATTATACTTTATTTTCTACAGCAGTTATTCTAATTCCCTGGAGTACTTCAACCATGCTAAAAAAAATTAATTTTAAGCAGAGTATGAGGTTCCTGGACCTTCTCCTCCCTCAATGAAAATAAGAAAAAGGTTGATTGTTACACTAGTTGAAATTGGGTCAGGTGGAGAAATCCATTGTGCTCTCTGTATATGTGCTCCTAGATCAGCTGCCTCTTCAATTGTTTCATGTTGACTTCTAGGAAAATGGTGAGCTTGATGATGCCAGCTTTATGTATCTCTATATCATTAATTGGATTGTTGGAAGATTGTTCATGTTGGTAAAATCATTTGTGACATCATCTGAAGTTTGAGATCAGGAGAATTGTTGCTAACATGGACTAAAATTTCACAATTTTGTTTGATATATCCATCGATATATCGAGTTTCTATGGATTGTGATATTTAAAATTCATGTTATATATTTTTGATGTTATTTTCAGTTATATATTGAGAATATTGACGATATTTATGAAATATATTTATATTAACTAAATTTTGTAAAAAGTCAAATATAATAATATTTTGAGAAATTTCCAAAAAAACAAAAAGCTGGAAACGCAATTTCACATATTATTGCAAAGAATTTCACAAAATTAATCAAAAGTTATCAAATAATAAAATACATATTCATTAATATAAAATGTATGTTCGTCAATATAATAAATATTATTGTCAACATATGACTTAAGATGAATATTATCTTTGACTAATAAATTTTTATCAAAATCTTTCAGGATGTGAAATAAATGATTTTGAACTATACAAAAAATTTAATTTGGTATTAAAAATATTATTATAGTATGGTTATTTTGGTGTTATAGTATTGTAAAACAATAATTATGTTTGTGTTGTATTAATTGTAAGAAAATATATTGTAACATTTAATTTCACTGAGATATGAACTTATCAAATTTATTTTTTGTGTTAATACATTATATTCTTAATTTCATAAGAATTATATATATCATTTATAATTTTAAGTATTTTATAGATAATTTTGTTTTCATATTTTAATTTATAATTATTCTTTCTACTCTTTCATAATGTTTCTTAAAATTTTATTCAATATTTCTGAAGTTAAGATATTTTTCATATTTTAATTTATAATTATTCTTTCTACTCTTTCATAATATTTCTTAAAATTTTATTCAATATTTCTAAAGTTTGGATATTAATTTCCATATTTTTTTAAATTGATACTGATATATCAATTGATATTTTCATAATTTTGAGATTTACATATTGTGATCGATATAACATTTAAGTATTTGGATGCTTGGATCACAAGGCTCTCCTATGGTTGTTGGGGTCATTGTGCAGATGTCTGTAACTAGAGACATCTTCAAAGCGCAGCTAATAATGTTTTTGGAATATGTATTAATTATTCATTTTTGACATTGTAAATATGTAATGTTTTTGGAATATGTATTAATAATGTTTTAATTATTCATTTTTGACATTGTAAATATGTATTAATTAAATATGTATAATGGGTTGAGAAATTTTCTTGTTTTTCACTTTTGAATGTGTGAGCTGATTTAAATAAATAGAAAGTTTTGGTTCCTATTCTCTTGTTTTCTATTGTTTCAGTGTTTCTTTGACACTTTATTTGCAAATAATATCATGATTGATTTTTGTAGTTGATATATATATATATATATATATATATATTTTTTTTTTTTTATTTTTTTTTGCCATATTAAAGTTCTTAAAGGTGATTATTTTGTTAGTTTCCCATTTTCCTTCATTTTGTGATCGACCAGGACCCACTTGGATGTCTTGCCCCATTGAACTTTAAGTATTGTAATTTCATTCGCATATTCAATGAAATTTGCAGCCAGCATTGGAATTGATTGAATTTTGATTCTGGTAGTAGTCACACTATATTTTGAACTTCATCTTCTCCAATGAAACCATTTAGGTTTTGACTGTTGTTATTACTTGTTAGTCTAGCTGAAGATGTCAAAAGCATGCCTGCAAATGCCGTAAGACTTCCAAGCAAAATCTTTCTCCAAAGCTGAAAAATTCCTGTTCCTTGCCTCTTGTGATCTTTTAACCCAAAAAACCCAATTTTTGGCGCAGCAGTCAATTTTATCTAATTTGACAATCTATAAAAAAAAAAAAAATGGACTAGACTGAGATGCTACACTGGTCATGGTGGTGACATTCTTATGTGTGAAATGGGCAGTTTCTAAGACTGACAGGAAGGGTAAGGTATCAGTGTTTAGGTTTGCAGAGATGAAAAATGGAAATAACAAGAGTTGATATACCCATTAGGGCAGAGAGCCAAACTGGGTGCGTCGGGTTGGAGACAGGTAACACCAGCCACCTCCCTATCCTGTTGTCTTTCTTTTATCAGAGTCGATTCTTAACCAAAGCAGTGGTTTGCTTATTTACAGAAAGCAGTTGTCAACTAACACTACCTTTTATCTAGTAAATGACCGAGCTCAACATAAGGCCTAGAAATGAGGCAAAGGAAGCAGCCGAGACAGTGAACAAGACAACACTGTATATTCTTGTAGAAGACGGAAGCATATAAACAAGGGGAAAGACACAGGTAATACTTCTATTGAGTGAATCTGCCTTGTAAAGTTGATATGGTCAGGCTTAGCATTAAAAATGATTGCATGCAATACCCTATACATGCATGATACTGTACTAGCTGAACAAGACGCAATTTAAGTGCAGGGACATTCACAGCAAGTTATAAGCATGACAAATGCAATTAGTAACAAGATGGGCAACAGTTGGAGTAAAACCTTCCTCTATTCAGGATAATTTATGATACTGTAAGTTTTGGTCCACAAAATATTTACTGTACTAGCTGAACAAAATGTATATGATGCTATATAGCACCTTTGTCCAAACAAATCAGCATTAAGTGCAGGGAGTAAACTACTGTCAAAAAGATCAGGCCCCTGCATGTGTTCTACCAAGAATACTAGAGATGTTTCATTGACCAAAATTCTAGCTTTTTTACCCCAAAATTACAACAGACTAAGAAGAAACAGTTAATGCAAGCAAATGTCCTGAATAATTTGTAAAATCAACTTATTTTCATGGCTTCAAAGTGATATCTATCCAAATCAGCATCAAGCTCGTCCGCAGTTAACTTCTCACCATGTCGTCTGCTTTGCCCCTGGCCCCTAGTATATCCTCGACCACAAACACTGCCATGTCCTCGTCCTCTAGCTCCCACGCTTTCTTGACCACTGTCAAGTGACAATTGAAAGCATGATTATTAAGGAGTACAATATTGTAGACAGTATAAAAGATGCAGAAACAAAAGATTAGAAATCAGGAAAGCAAACTCTCCTTCACAGTTCAAATATTGCAAAAACAGAAAAATAAATAACTTGCACTTTTCCCATTTAACAAGGCATATCCAAGCCTAAGCCAATTTATCACACCCTTTCGAAACCAAGCCTGAAAACAGCAATAAGATACACCTTGGTTATTCATCCCCTTTTTACCATCTCCCATCCCATCAATATGAGGTGCATCGTGCTACACTGCCATCCTCATTCACTGAAGTCATTGCATGTGTCCACTCTTTGCACCGAAAGGGTATGTGTAATCAAAGAAGTCAATTGCTACCTGTTTAAGAGTACTTAATTCAATTTAGTTATCAAGATAGAACATATAGGTGATTTCACTTTGTTATTTGATGTTAGTGACTCACAACTGATACATATATAAAATGATATCACCAGGAAAAGACTTATAATTGGTGGCTGAAAAGAAAGAAAAAGCTATGGGAGGAAGAAGGATTGAAACTTGTTTCCAAACTGAATAAAACTTATAAAATTACTAGGACATCAAAGCCCAAAATCATTGGCATGGCCTCAAAAAGACCCACATAAAGTAAAACACTCACTTCACATATCTGCTCAACAATTCATTTTTCAATTACATTGACCCTATGAATCCAGTTAAGCCTTCGAAGTTCAAAAGGTAATCAAGTATTAAGAAGTCAATGCCTCCACATATGGCGTGTTGTTTGTTAATAATTATGTGAAAATAAAACAGGAAATGCTAGTATACCTTCTAAAGGCACTATTGTGCTTCCCCAAGTTGCTAGCTGCAGTTAAAGGTGTAGGAAGATGAGTAGGAGGAGGAGGAGTAAACAATTTAACTCCCACAAGTTCAATCTTCATTGGTTTCCCATCAAGCTGAACATTGTCGTATCTCTTGATAGCTGCTAGAGCATCTGCCTGACGTGCAAAGACAACTTCAGCTGTTCCCTAAAAAAGAGAAATTATCTAAGCCATAGATAGACATGCAAAACTTATCGAGGGAAAGGCAAAACCTAAATAGGCATAGATACCTTTGATCTTCCACTTTTATCATAATGGATTGAGTACCTTTTTAATTCACCAATGTCTGAGAAAAGCAACTGCAGAAAGCCTAAAATCCATTAATGGTATATATACAGTTCCTCAATCTTGCATCTTGCATGAAACATGAAAAGCAATCCAATGATAAAATATGACAAAAAGGCATGTGTGGCAGTACTGTGAATATCAGCCTTTTAATAGATTACTGTAAACTATACGATCTGATTGCCCCTTAGCAAGATATAGCTAGAAACTGGAATGAGCTTGCTTCTAGAGTCATATTGCCACCTTATGCTATGGTTTCCAAAATAGACCAATAGGTTATCAGGCCAATATAGACCTACAATCCACACTGTGAATCATTGAGAACCCACCCAAATATCTAGCATGGTGCATACAGTACAGTACAAATGCCTTATTGCTGGCTCTTCAAAAATGAAAATGTGCAAACCATGATAATGAAGAAACCAACAGATAATGATAAACCAAAAAAAAAACAAAATCAAAGACGAAAAGCAACCAATCTTAACTCGTAATTATAACTCATAAGCCATGTTTATTCAACAAAAATACATTACTCACCTCCGATTTCTAATACTCAAGCATATAATAATGCAGTATTTGAAAATGGAAAAATTCAAAATCCAAATTAACCCATTTACAAAACTAAACCACCCGATTATCATAGCTCAACAAACCCAAAAATAACCACCCAAATATTTCTTGTGAAAAAAAAAAACAAGAAAAATATAAAATATATTCCCAAGAAATCAAGAAACAAGAAGAAGAAATGTACCTTAATATCCGCATTAGAAACACTATATTCCAAGTTTGATACATATAGCTTGGTTCCTGACTCCCCACTAGACCCTCCTCCACTTGGCATCATCACCGGCTCTCCCACTACCGTTCTCTACATTTTAATCAAATTCACATTATATATATATATATATATATATATATATATATATAAACCTTATAAAATCAAACAAGAACGCCTAAGTTTCATTTTCTAGGGATTCAAGAATGAAAACATAATTTTTTATTCTTTGGAAACAGGCTTACCGGTGGCATTGGGTACGGCCTGGCTCTGACTGGATCTCGATGAACAAACCGGCGATAAGGGCCAAAAGCCGGACCAGAACCTGCGCCTCTGCCACCGCCACGGCCTCTACCTCTGAAATTATGATCACGTCCTCCTCCGCCTCCGTAACCCTTGTTCTTCCGGATTACATCATCAAGAGACATGTCCAGAGAAGTGGACATTTTTAGGGTTTTTTGTTTTCAGGTTTTGGATTTTTGCAGAGAAAAGCCAGTAATGTGATGGTGTAGCCTATGCCAGGTTCTGCAGGGTTTTTGCAGAGAAAAACCCATTTATACACCTAAATTTTTATTTAAACATATTATTTGTCCCTAACTTCTTTTTATTTACATTTTAGCCCGTTATATTCTTCTTTTTTTTCTTTTTAATTTTTCTAACCAATTAACAATTTTTTTGTAATTAGTAATGTTTTTATATTTTCATGAGTGATATTTATAGCAACTACTTTAGTTTTTTTTTTTTTTTTTTTTTTTTGAGTTGCACGTAAATTTTTTTTTTTTTTTATAAACTACTAGATTACTAATGTAAAATATTATTTTTTATAATTCATTTGGAATGAAAAAAATATATATAAATACAATAAGAAATGAAATTTAAATTATTATTATTATTATTTTAAAAATAAATAAGAACGAAAATTAAAAAAATAATATTTAATTATAAAAAATATATATTTTTAATACAACAAAAATAATTAAAATATGTTAGATATTTTATCTCCCATCCAACGATTTTTTAGAAACATTTTTTTAGCACTCTTCGACACACCGTTCACTGCAAAAAAAAAATAATAATAAATAATAATAAATAGTGATATTAGTTATTATTTTTAGTAGAAAATTGTAAAAATAATCAATTTTTTTTTACATAAATGAAATTATAATATAAATACAACACACTTAATATGCACATATTAAAAAATAATTATTTTTTGTTGTTTATTATTATTATTATTATAGATTTCAATTCAACTTGTTCTAAAAACCAGAACTTTGATGGTCCATTCTTTTTCTCATTATTGAAATGTACCTATTTTCTCCATATATATTGGTTGACATACTTGCTGAAAAAAAAAATATATATATATATATGTATTAATTAATATAGCTAATACAAATTTTTAACACAAAAATGAGAAATTTAATCAATACCTTCAAACAAAATTTTATCTATATATTAAGAATTTAATGTAGAGTGTGTAGATAAAATATTTAAGTACCTTTTATTATGATGTAGTTAAATATTTGATAAGTTCGAATTTTATAAGAGTAAAACTTCAAAAATTAATATTATATAATTGATTTGATAAATTATAATTTGATAATAATAAAATTTTTAGTATTATTTAATTAATTTGATAAGTTGTAATTATATAACTTTTTTTTCCAGTAATTGTAATTATATAACTTAATACTTTTATAAGAAATTCAAGAGTATTTGTTAGTGATGAGAATAAAATTTTTAAAATTTGTATTATCTAATTAATTTACTAAGTTGTAATTTGTTTGAAGCATTAATTTTAAAAATTAGTATTATCTAATTAATTTGATAAGTTATAATTTATATGTGAAATTAATTTTAAAAATTAATATTATCTAATTAATTTTAGTTATTATATGAGTTAATCTATAATTTATAATTAAATAATCTATAATTTATAATTAAATAATATATAAATCTTAATTGTATATATAAATTAATGTACATTATATATAAA
>CATKHJ010707049.1:0-31612 GCA_949750685.1 Vernicia montana | reverse complement strand
CAAAAATTTCATATTAATTTATAATTATTTTAATAAATATAAAGATACATTTTTCATATTTAATTTAGAAATTATTTTCTAGTACTGCTATTAAAAATCTCGTCACTAAGGAGAGTACCCATTAATAAAGAAACTTTTTGACTTGTTTTTGTATTCTTGCTTAATTGCTTAGTTTAAAATGGAACTAAAATCTTACCACCCTTACATCAACCATTTTGTACTTTTTTGCATTATACATATAATTTAAATCATTCAATCATGTAATGAACTTTCCCATGTGGTGCAAGACATGACGAACCTTTCTCCCCTACTAGTTAGTGAAGTACTATTTTATGGGATCAAAAAGGACGTATTCCCATGAAAGTTTGTTGGTTCCAATTTTGTGCTTTATAAATGTAAATTGTTTGACAAAGATGGGATAATCAATTGAAGGGAATTTAAAAAAATAAAAAAATAAAAAAATCCTTGATCATCATCACCAAACACATGGCATCCACACATGCACCTTGTAGATGAATGCAAGATAATAGATTTTCCTTTTTGTTTGTTTCTATCATTTATTCTGCCATGACTTTCTAATCAATATAAAATTATATTTTTATGTTGGATTTATATATTCAAAAATTATATTTTATATACTTACTCTAAGAATCAATTTTTTTAAAAAAATAATTGGTAAATAAAATGAAAAACAAAATTGTTTTTCTAACTAAATCAAATTTTAAAATTATAAAAGATAATGTAATGAAACCAAAATAAATATATATTATATTGGTTTTTTCAATGATTGAATATCTATTTCACAATGTAAAAATATTGAAAAAAAGTATTTTACATTTAATAATAAAATGATATGGTGTTGGTCATGTCTATTTGTATATCTTATATATTAAAAAATCACTCATTTAATTTAAAAACTTAAAATTTTAAGTGAAAATAAAATATAATGTATATTTCTAATATATTAATTTCCATGTGATGTAAGGGATAATTTTTAATTTTTTTTTTTATTAATTAGAGATAATTAAGAAATAAGAATGACAAATCATTTATGTCAAGCAACCATTCAATTTAAAAAGCTATAAGTGAAAAAGAGATTGAGATACATACATTTACAAAATTTGCATGAGTGAGGATAAGAATAATTTGCATGTATATTTAATATTGGATTTATTCGATATTTGATGGGGTTGATAGTCAATGAAGAGACTAGCTCGCAGATACTTTGAGGAATAGATATTCCATCCAGAAATATGTTTAATCTAACTTTTAAACTATATTATAAAATAATTTAACAATTTTACAAACTAACATTTTAAATAATTTAAAAATTTTCACAATAAATAAATTAATAAACTTCATTTAAATTAAATTACTATTCAAAACCATTTAAATAATTAAAAATTTATCTAGACAAAATTCAAAATATTAAAATATAAAAATTTGAAAGAGTTTAGAGAAAGAAAGATAGATGAAGGAGATGATAGAGGATTCCATTCCTCAATAATAGCAACTAACTTTTGTAAATTAATTTCAAATTATTCAAAAATAATTTTAGTTGTAATCTACCATTAGAATAGGTCTTCTGTTGTATTACTTACTGTATATATGTGTTATTAATGTTAATAGAAGATATCATTATTTCCCTCATCTTCTCCAAGTCTAATATGGTATCAGAGCAATAAAGCTCTCCATTTCTTTTTCCTCTTTTCCTCTCTCTCTTTATCTCTAAAATCTCAGCCATGACTACAAACCATAACACCACCACCATCCGCAACACAAACGATCCCCACAACACCCTCATTACTATCAATGTTGCTGCCTAAACTCCTCTCAAACTCACTTCCACAAATTATTTAACCTGGAAATTGCAATTTCAAACTCTTTTCATTGGCTATGATCTACTTGGCTATGTTGACGGTTCCAAACCATGCCCACCCCAAACCATTACAAACAACAATACCACAACTCAGAATCCAGCTTATAACCTTTGGGTTCGACAAGATCAACTCATCCTCAACGCCATCATTGGCTCACTCTCTCCCACCATAATTCCATTTATTGTTAGTGCCAAGAACTCGAAGGAAGCCTGGACAATTCTTGCAAATACATATGCAAAAACATCAAGGGGACATATTAAACAAATAAAAAATCAAATTAAACAAATGACCAAAGGGGCATAATCTATCACAGAATTTCTGTAAAATATCAAGGCAAGAGCAGATGAACTTGCACTCCTTGGCTCACCATTTGATGATGAAGATCTCACTGATAAAATCCTAGATACACTTGGAGATGATTATAAAGAATTGGTAAGAGTTGTTCAAGTTAGAGACAACCCTATCAGCTTTGAAGAACTTCATGAGAAACTTTTCAGTTTTGAAGCATCACTCAACACCAAACAAACACATATTGTGTTTCCAATCACAGCTCACGTCACAACCAAAACAAATACTACCTAGCGTAATTCACCTTTATACAACTTAGCTCCCATTCGAAACAACACAACCACTCAAAACTCAAGCTCCAACCAGTGCCAACAACATCCATACATGGGTTACTGTCAACTATGTTGTCTTCAAGGACACATAACGAAAAAATGCACCTCTTACAAAATTCAGCCCGTTCAATCAAGTGTCGCCAACTCCACATCACCATGGCAACCCAATGCCAACTATGTTGCTACAATAAACACCAATCCTTCCTGGCTCTTGGACAGTGCTGCATCATATCATGTGACCTCAGACTTGGAAAATCTGTCGCTGCACAATCCATACAATGGTAATGACGACATGATGATAGGAGATGGAACTGAATTGTCAATCATTCACACTGGTTCTACAACTCTAAACACTCCAAATAAAATTTTTCATTTGAATAATGTTCTTTGTGTTCCTACCATGAAACGCAATTTAATTTCTATTTATCAGTTTTGCAATGCCAATAATACTTCCGTTGAATTCTTACCAAATGGTTGTCTTGTGAAGGAACTAAGCACCGGGAGAACATTACTGAGGGGCTAAACTAAAGATGGCGTATATGAGTGGTCGACAACAAATCCTATCATTGCTTTTTTCAGTGTCAAGACTTCCACTTTTGATTGGCATCATAGACTAGGACATCCATCTTTTTCAATTCTAAATAATATTGTTGAAACAAATAATCTTTGTTTATCTTCTCCTTTACATTCTATTGTCAATTGTAATGCATGTTTTTTTTTAATAAAAGTCACAAGTTGTCTTTCTCAAAATCTATAGTCACTTCATCTCATCCTCTTCAAGTCATATACACTGATGTCTGGATGTCACCAGTCTTGTCTATCGATGGTTTCAAATATTATGTCATATTTGTGGATCATTACACTAAATACATATGGTTCTATCCTCTCAAATACAAATTTGATGTAAAAGATGTCTTCATTCGATTCAAAAAAATAGTTGAAAAACACTTTCAAAACACCATTAAAACCTTGTACTCTGAAAATGGAGGTGAATTCATAGCCTTAAAACCTTTTTTTTTTTTAATCTATGAATGGTATAGCTCATCTAACCACTCCACCTCACACCCTTGAACATAATGGTGTGTCTGAACGACGTCACTTACACATTGTTGAAATTGGTCTAGCACTTTTAACACATGCATCGATTCCACTTCAATACTGGTCTTATGCTTTCTCTACAACAGTTTACTTGATAAATCGCATGCCTACCCCAATTCTTCACCATCGCTCCCCGTATGAAAAAATCTTTTCATCCAAACCCAATTACACCAAACTCAAAGTGTTCAGTTGCTTGTGTTACCCATGGCTTCGACCATATAATAGTCAAAAATTAGAGTCCAATTCAAAACCTTGTGTTTTCTTAGGATACTCAATAAATCAGAATGCTTTCCTATGTCTAGACCCAAATACCCAAAGAGTTTACGTGTCCAGACATGTTAAATTTGTTGAGTCTATCTTTCCATTTGTTCACCACCAAACACATGAGTCCAAAACCAATGAAAACATTATTGCTACATGGTTTCCAACCCCACTGCAAATTCCTAACGCCTCACCGCCACTAATATGCCATCCACGGTACAAGCTCTTCAGCAGTTTCCAAACACGAACACAACCATCTCTAACCCTTCTGCACAAACTATACAACCTCCACCCCATTCCATGGTCACCAGGTCAAGAAACAATATTCACAAACCTTTAAGAAAGATGAATCTCTATGTTCACCTTAAAACCTCTGATGACATTGAACCTACCACAGTAACCCAAGCTTTGAAATAACCAAAATGGCGTCTTGCAATGTCTGATGAATTCAATGCATTAGTGAAAAATGGGACTTGGGCACTTATTTTGCCATCTCCACAATTCAATCTTGTTGGGTGTAAATAGATTTTTCGAATAAAAAGAAATTATAATGGCTCTGTTGATAGGTACAAAGCACGCTTGGTAGCCAAAGGATTTCATTAATGGCCAGGAGTTGATTTCCATGATACTTTTATTCTGTAGTCAAACCCACTACAGTTTGAGTTATTCTAAGCATAGCTATCAGCCATGGATGGCAGTTGCGTCAATTGGATATCAACAATGCATTCCTTCAGGGACGATTATATGAGGATGTTTACATGGCTCAACCTCCGGGTTTCATTGATACTGATAAGCCAGACTATGTGTGCAAACTGAGAAAAGCCATCTATGGATTAAAACAAGCACCACGTGCCTGGTATCATGAACTTCGAACTTTCCTTGTCAATTTTGGGTTCAAAAATTTTCTTGTAGATACATCTCTCTTTGTTTATCATGATGGTATATATCTAATTATTTATGTTGATGATCTCATCATCACGAGAAACATGTCTACCATGGTTAATGAGTTTATCACTTTGCTTGCTAAAACTTTTTCACTCAAAGATCTTGGGCAGTTATCATATTTTTTGGGTATTGAAGTGGTTCCAAATGACAAGGGACTCATTCTCTCTCAACGAAGATATATATTGGAATTACTAAGAAAAACAAAGATGATGGAAGCAAAATCAGTGCTCACTCCCCTTCCTACAAATGCACAGCTCGCGCTCAACTCTAGTAATAATTTGTCTGATGCCACTGAATACAGAGTACTTGTTGGCAGCTTGCAATATCTCTTAATCAACAGACCAGACATCGCTTTTGTGGTGAATCGTTTGTTTCAATATATGCATAAGCCGACAACAGATCATTGGACCTGTGTGAAGAGATTGTTGCGCTATTTACTAGGGACACTAAATGATGGAATTCAGCTTCATTGCAACTCTTCCATGGAACTTCATGCCTTCACTGATGTTGATTGGTCATGAAACAAGGATGATTTCTCCTCTACAAGAGCTTACTTAGTCTATCTTGGTCGCAATCTAGTCGCCTAGAGCTCTAAGAAACAACGGACAGTAGCTCGATCTTCCACAGAGGCAAAATATAGAGTTGTTGCTGACACTGCAGCTGAACTTTCCTGGTTATGTAACTTATTGACAGATCTACACATTAAGGTGCCTTATTGCCCTGTGATTTATTGTGATAATGTCGGAGCAACGCAACTGTGTGCCAACCTAGTATTTCATTCAAGGATGAAACATGTTGCCATTGATTTTCATTTTATAAGGGAGCAGGTTCAAAATGGTTCCTTACATGTAGCACATGTCTCCTCCGCTGATCAGCTTGTTGATGCTCTCACCAAAGCTCTGCCACGGCCACGTTTTCTGTAGTTGAAGACCAAGATTGGACTGCTCTCCCGCCATCCATCTTGAGGGGGTATGATAGAGGATTCCATTCCTTAAGGATAACAACTAACTTTTGTAAATTAATTTCAAATTATTCAAAGACAATTTCAGTTGTAATCTATCATTAGAATAGGTCTTCTGTTGTATCACTTACTGTATATATGTGTTATTAACATTAATAGAAGATATCATTCTTTCTTTTATCTTCTCTAAGTCTAATAGGAGAATAACTAGCTGAAACAAAGGTTTTCTTTCTTTTTTTTTGTCTTTGTGGGGTGGGAGCTTTATTCTATTTTTTAATTTCTCATACATTCTATATTTTATAAGTAATATTTTAAAAAAAATTAACGAAAATTTGAATTGAAAGTGGTTTGTAAGGTTGGATTTAACATTGTAATAATTTTTAATTAATTTTTGTTTAAGAAAGAATTGAAGGTTAATTTTGAAAATAGAGATATAAAACTTGAGATATTTTTTGTAATTAAAAAAAAACAAATTAAGGATTGTAATAAGCCATTAAGGGCATGCCAAGACAATCCAACATGGAGGATACACTATAGTAATATCAAATATGCATATACCAAGACAAGACAAACTATAGGGTTATAGAGTATGGCCAAATTAGGGTTTGGCATCACTAAAGAGAATTAGGTCTCTTATATCAATCTATAGAAAATGATATACTAAAGCCACACCTAGTTAGTAGTTAGTAAAGAAATAAAGATAAAACCTTCATCACCTACCTATATAAGATATAAGATAAAAAGATAAAGTAAAAAGAGTATATCTCTGGTATTATTATTTTTTCAAATTTTTTTCTTAATTTTTTAAATTTTTATTCCAAAGAATGAAAAATGAACGAAAAATATATCTAGTTCATAATATTAACATGATACATTAAAAAAAGAAAATATATCTCAAATATAATATTGACTAGATACATTTTTCTCTTACTTTATTTCTTTTAATAACTTCTTGCCTTCTAAACAAAGTGCAAAATATTTGATTCTATTTTTATTTGTTCCTTTAAGGGAAATATTTGATTCTATACCTTAGTTGGGTGTCCCAAAAAGCTTATCTTACCCATGAATTGTGGGACTCCCAATTTATTGAGAGCATTTTTTTTTCTTTTTCATCTATCATATATATAAGAATATATTTAGCCGTCTCTTCTTCTCATTTTATTTCTAGTTCTCCTTTAAATTTTATTTCTTGAATCACCGTCGATTTTTTCTTTTGATCGACGGTGGTTCCAATATCTTCTGTTATATTTGATATAGATAGTCTTATCCTTACTATTATTGTCATATTCACTACCGGCTCCACTCATTTCATCTTCTACTTACTCATCCTCCTCTATCGTCGTTCGACGCTCCTTCTGCTGGATCTCGTTCTCTGCCTCCTTACTTTCACCGTCGCCTCCCCATCTTCATTTTTACCATATGCTTATGGGTGAGTTTGTGTTTACTGTTGTTAGGGTGATACTTTTCATTTTATTATTTTGTGTTAGATTGTATTTTATTTTTTATGTTATTTTGTCTTCTCTTATTGGAAGTTTTGTTATGTTTTCCTTTGTTGAAATTTTTTTTTTGTTATGAGTCTGGTAGTATATCTGTGCACTGTTGCGTTTCAGATGCTCGCAAAGAGAACAGTGGTTTGTCACATTGTTATACTATTACAGTCGTAATTTTTTAAAACCAACTATATGGCAGTTGGATATTTTGTTGAACATTTGTGATATGCGAATCAGTTTGCTCTTTTTAAGGCTGTTGATTCTATGTCAGATCATTTTCTATTGAAATTTGTATTCAACCACTGACGATTAATGAAATATATATATATATATATATATATATATATTGAGTTTATGAGTTATTTAATTTTTTTTGTCATATATAAAGTAATTTTTTTAAATTTTTCTCGTGTCAAATAATTCTTTTAAAAATTAAGACACTTATATAAATTTTGACTCTTATGACTTCACAACCTCCATATAACTGTTTGCAATACTGACCAAAATCATAGTCCAAACCCCGAAGAAAAAAAAATCAATTAACCAAAGCTATTAAAACAGACAAGAGAGGAGAAGTTAGGTACATTGACCATGAATCCCATAAAATAACAGAAAGAGAGAGAGAGAGAGAGAGAGAGAGAGAGAGAGAGAGATAGAGAGAGTGTGTGTGTGTGTGTGTGTCACACCCCAACTTCCTTGGTGTGACAGTTATAGAACATGGATAAGTTTAAGACCACCAATCACCTATAAAACCATCTAAACGTAATCTGGATCAATAATTATAATCATACATATACTTTAAAGAACCATTTCATGTCATTATCCATCATTCATTCTAGCAAAATTACATCATCATCATCGTTTCATACATAATTCATCCATTGTTCGTTATGGATCAAGGATCAATCTTAACGATCATCCATAATGAACAAAAGCAAAATAATACTTCAAATCATTTCAAAAATCATTCTATTTATGTTTGCATCTTAACATTGTACTATGGAGCACTATAGAATGAATATACAACTATAATATTCAATAACATAAGAATCTAATGATTCTAGCCTTGTCTACCAATTCAGAATAGGAATCAAACTTAAGAGCAACTAACACTCGAAACAGTGCTGGTACTAACCCTTTTCGAAATCGCTGAATCCGAGAAGCCTCATTTGGTATAAGAGTTGGAGCGAACTTTCCCAACCGTCAGAATTTCATATCATATTCCAATACTGACATATCTGGAGTTTGTTCCAACCTCTCAAACTCCCTAGCTCTAGCTTCCTTTACTCTTTCAGGAAGAAATTCATTAATGACCAGTTCTTTAAACCTCTCCCAGCTCATCTCTTCATTATCCCGAAGTAGACCGGCAATGCTTCTCCTAAACCAGTCTTTGGCATCCCCTTTTATGAGATATCTAGCAAATTCAATTGCCCTTCTATCCGGGACTCTCAGATTATGAACCCTATCATCCATATCCTCAATGAAGTCTGTAAGGTCAACTTTACCTCTAAACTCTGGAGGTTTCAGTTTCAAGAACTTTTTATATGTAACCTCTTCCATTTAAAGCACAATAGGTGGCAGAGGAGAAGCCACAAGAGGAACAACAGGAGCAGCAGTAGGATCAGACTGCTGTCTCTGTTGGGTAACAAACTCAAGTAACATCTCATAGTTCCTATAAAGCTGGTCCAGTCTCTGTGCAACTGCTGCTGCATCAACTTGGGGCGCAGAAGGATCAATATTCTCCCTTGCTCTACTAACTGAACCCTCAACATCATCTCGGGCGACCCTTTTAGGATGACCTCGTCCTCTACCTCGGCCACGAGCAGGCCTAGGAGGCATCTTAATACTGATAAGAAGAAACATAAGAGATTTAGACTCACAACATAGTGATGTTCGTAGATCTAACTTAACAAAGACATAACAATGATGGAACAAAATCCTATGCTCTATAGTTTTTCTATTCATGCTTATCCTTATCTCATAACACTTATAATAAAATCTATAACATTAAACCTATACTCTGATACTACTTTGTCACATCCCAACTTCCTTGGTGTGACAGTCCTATGGCATGGGTAGGTTTAAGACCACCAAACACCCATAGAACCATCTAAACGTAATCTGGATCAATAATTATAATCATACATATAATTTAAAGAACCATTTCATGTCATTATCCATCATTCAGTCTAGCAGAATTACATCATCATCACCGTTTCATACATAATCCATCCATTGTTCATTATGGATCAAGGATCAATCTTAACGATCATCCATAATGAACAAAGGCAAAATAATACTTCAAATCATTTCAAGAATCATTCTATCTATGCTTGCATCTTAACATTGTACTATAGAGCACTATAGAATGAATATACAACTATAATATTCAATAACATAAGAATCCAAAACAATACATTAAGGTAGCTTCTTGGAGAAAATGATCAAGAAGCTCTATCACTCGTCAATCTATCCTCCTCAACTCTAGCACTTGAAATCCACAATTGAAGAGGAATAAGCCTTCAACTTAATGAAATTATGAAATACATTATACCTGTGGGTTCTCAAAGAATAACATTGGGGAAAATCAACAATTGAATATCATTAGAAATCATAATCATCAACATTGGGTTATATCAATAACAATAATGTGCCTACAAAAAATGACATCATAACATATCAACTTTGATAGAACATTAACATACATTCATCATAATGGAATACAAATGGGCGGGACGAAACCATCATCCCCATAGCATCCAAACATCATTAGGGCAGTAATTTCTCCCTTTTAATGCATATCTGGCTGGATATACACCTAGAGTTTGTAGTTCTCTCTAGGTAGAACATTGACATATAAGACTCTATCAGTTGAGTCACCGGTGCACACGGTCTGATGATTCTTATCCCCCATTAGTAAGGCATTCTATTATCATAGGTTCATCTTGGTTAAAGCTTGGTAGATACATTATCAATAAACATTAGCCCAAATGGCCGTCATTAAATAAAGATTTCATTAACTCAACATAATGGTTCAAGTTGCTATTTAAGACTAATAGCAAATACATTCATACATGAATGGTGAAAGAAATTCAATTCAGTTTATGGCATTTTAAGATTCAACAAGAATAACATTCATGAAAGGTGGTTCACATGCATAATATATTTTATAACTTACCTCTAAAGCAAAATACTTTAATCCAAGCTAAAACCCTTTATCTTGGATGAAAATCCTTCAATCCTTGGC
Organism: Vernicia montana; assembly: GCA_949750685.1. Classification (NCBI taxonomy): domain Eukaryota; kingdom Viridiplantae; phylum Streptophyta; class Magnoliopsida; order Malpighiales; family Euphorbiaceae; genus Vernicia; species Vernicia montana. The sequence continues at coordinate 21,110 of CATKHJ010707049.1, read as the reverse complement.
CTACACAAACATGACCAACATCATAAACATTTTAGGGTCTATAAACTCTAATCCTAAAGATGAATTCTCCAATACAAAGAAAGAGCATCTCAAGAATCAACAAAAATTGAACTTATTCTTTAAGAACAATTTCTAGGTTTTTACCAAAATCACCCAAATAACTTATCACAAGTAATAAACACTAAAAATAGCTCACATCTAACTCAAGAAAGCTATTAAAACAAACTAATAACATAACACATAAAGAAAAATGAAAGATTTGATTTTTACCTCCAAAATGTCTCTTTCAACCCAAATCAACTTCTTCTAAGAATTTAAGAGAATCCACTTAGATCTTTGAGTATCCTTTGATTCCTTGAGTATTTAATGCATCTTAGTCTTTAAGAAGTATTAATGGGGCTTTGGTGAAGGGATTAGGGTCAGAAAAGTCAAATAAATGAAGTTAGGTATGATTTTCCTGAACTGAGACTGCTGCTGCCTTTTTATAATCCCCGACTTTGAACGTGCATTCACATCACTTGAATATGCGTTCAACCTATTTGAACGAACGTTCATTCTATCTGAACGAGCGTTCAAGTCCCAAATCCAAAAATATACATTGTTCACACAGAGAGCTTTTGAACGAAGGTTTACTATCTTGAACGAGCATTCAACCTTCTTGAATGAGCGTTCATCTCTTTGAACGAGCGCTCATCAACTTTCAGAAATTGTTACTATTCATATAGAAGCGATCTGAATGAGCGTTCATATAATTGAACGAGCGTTCAAGCCTGAAACAGCACAAAACCTTATTCTTCTTGACTCCAAACACTCCAAGTTCAATCCATTTAAGTCAAACAATGCTTAATATACTAGATACAAACATATCTCATCCTAAGGATTCCATAACATCACAAATATAGCATCTATAGTTACAATTCATCAACATCATCATAGAACAACCATAGAATGTATTCATCATCAAAGGAATGTAACATATATACATATACACATCGTACATAATACTTTCATAACTTAACTTAATCATTCCTTTATAAATATAAACACACAATAAAATCTTGGGTGTTACAGAGAGAGAGAGAGAGGTTGTTATTGGTATGAGTCATAAATTAAAGAAAGAAGAGGAGAAGAAAAAGAGAGACATACTGTGGCTTAGCAACAAACGTCCTGTTTAGGCAAAAATCCATATGCCCACATGCCTTATCTTTTCCCATTTGCAAATTTACCCATTCCCCATTTAGTCATACACTAAACCTTCTTCTACTACTAACTAGTAACGACTATATTCACTATCATAGTCATTTGTTATTAAAACACCTCTTGAGAAAACAAGTTAATTAATTTTGTATGAATTGCTATGAAAAAAAATAATATGTTAAAAATATGAATAATTATTTGTTATGAAAAATACTTCATAAACAAAAATTATAATGTACGAAAACTCAATATTTAATATGATTTGACGTAAGCCTACTCCATATATAAATCCATTAATAAATCAACAAATATAATCACTAATCAACACTCTGATTAATACCCTCAAAATAACTTCTCATAATTTTATTACAAAAATACTCTACCTATGCACTTTGTGTCACACCACACTACTCACCAATTATTTGCTCTAAGTCTCTACTACAATCTCTACACAATAGCCTTTGAGTTTATCTCCTATTTATAGAGAACAAAACTTGTCTACCAAGTCAAGAAACTACAACCAATTCTATACTAAATAGAAATCCTTTTCCAACTAGGAATTTGAGTTAAAATCCTAACAATTTTCACCTTGACTCAAATTTCATCATATCTTTAATTCTTCAACTCAATATTTGAATTGCATCCTTTTGGTAGATCCCACTACAAATGCACTTTTCTTCTTCAATTCATTACAAGTTCCACCATGCACTACAGCATCAACAATTGTGCTACCAACCAACAACATGTAAAGATTCCTTCTTGCTTTTCACCCTTCATGATTACGAGAGCACCTCGACTAACTCTCATTACTTCACTTCGCATAGAACATCCATATCCCAAAGAATCCAACTTACCTAAGGAAATCAAATTTTTCTTAAACTTGGAACATACCTCACATCACCAAGTGTTTTCACACTACTATCATGCATCTCAATTTTCATTTTACCAATACCTTTAATCTCCACCTTCTCATCATTGGCTAGTTTCACACGTTCATCTTTGCAATCTTCAATTTTATCAAACAATTCCTTCTTCGAGCAAATATAGAAAGGGCAAGCGGATCCATCACTCATTCATCATATAATAGATCATTTGTATTTTCTTTTTTATCAACCACATCAACATTAAGCACATCAGTCTCAAAAATACCATCATCTTCAATTGTAAGATTTGCAGAAGCATCATCTTTAACTACAACATTTGAGGATTTGCCACGACTTTTCTTGAATTAATTAAATTTTGTAATGTCTTATTTCATCTTCCTACAATGATGGTACTAGATGTGCCCCCTCTTATGAGAATAATAGCATTCCTTATCTGTATAGTCTACTCGTGGTCTCAAACTTGAGTATAATCTATTTTTTCGTCTTGAATTACTTCTACAACAATTAAAATTTACTACAAAAGCTCCATTATCATTACTACTTTTCAGCTCCTTCAATTTCTCGTGCTCCAAAATTGTAGCAGTAACTTTCTCTATTGTCACTGACTTCTTTTCAATTGTCATTGCCATCACTAAACTTTCATAAGATGATGGAAGAGAGATGAAAAGAATTATTGGCTCGTTTTCAATTTTCACACCCACACTAGCCAACTGAGTGATTATCCTTTTAAAGGTATTAAGGTTGTCTCGAGCATAGATACTTTCATCCATCTTCAATCCATACAATTCTTTCTTGAAATACAGTTGGTTGGTGAGTGACTTCGACATATATAAATATTTCAATTTCTTCCACAAGCTAATTGGAGAGGTCTAGTTCAATATATCGTACTTCATATTAGGGGCTAAGGTCAATCGAATTGTACTTTCAACTTTTTGCTATAAATCCTCCCATTCTTCATCTTTTATTGTTGACAGCTGCTCCTCTTTCAAAACTTTAATTAATCCTTGTTAGTACTCTGCGACAAACTAAAATTATTCTTTCCATCAAATAGCTTCACCTCAAATTTTGATCTCGTCATGCCTATGATCTTTGATATCTAGAACCAAGAGCTCTAATACCACTTGTTATGAAAAATACTTTACACAAAAAATAATATAATAGACGGGAACTCAAAGTTTAACGTGGTACGACGTAAACCTACTCCACAAATAAATCCACAAATAAATTAACAAATACAATCACTAATCAACACTCAATATAATACTCTCAAAATAAGTTCTCACAATTTTATCACAAAGGTATTTTGCCCATGCACTTTGTGTTACACCACACTACTCAACCAATAGTTGGCTCTAAGCCTTTACTACAATCTCTACACAATAGCCTTGGAATTTATCTCCTATTTATAGAGAACAAAACTTGTCTACCAAGTTAAGAAACTAAAACCAATTCTATACAAAGTAGAAATCCTTTTCCAACTAGGAATTTGAGTCAAAATTCTAACATTATCGTTTAAAATAATATTTAAAATGATTTCTGTTTTGAAAAATGGATTTTTTAATATGTTAATAGTATTATTAGAAGATAAATTTATGTATCAATCAAAATTAAGTCTCAATTTTGAGTGTGCCTAAAGAGGAATGAAAGGTCGAATTGCCCCATCAGGTTTTTAAAAAAGTCAAAATAATCTCTCTGTGAACCCTCAATTTTACACCCTTAAAATACTGCTGCAACTTGACACCTATTAAATTTCGTGTGCTACGCAGAGCCGGTACGGCGGTCCTGCTAGTCGGTTAGTGGGTAGGGGTCAAGGGGGCAGCGCCTTCTCGGAAAAATGGATTTTCAAGCATAATATTACAAGGAGACTGACACTTTTTCGACCCTGATTGGACTTTCTGTTCCATACAGCACTTTCCTAAAACTGACCAAATTTTTCTCAAAACTGACTGTCAAAATATCCGATAATTAATTTCGGATCTACCGCCACTGACCGGTAATTTTCGGATCTCAAAATGCCACGAAAATTGATCCGAAAATCCTAAAAATGACCTGAAAGCCCCAAAAAATCAGAAAACTGACCCAGGAACCGTGTTGCCATGCGGGCGTCCGCGGGGCTGGCCTGCGGATCCGCAGGCCACCTGCATCGATCTGTAAGGCAGCCTGGCGGCTACCGCAGGGCGCATCTGCGAACGAGCCACGATGCTCGCGGACATTGCGCGTGCCTTGGCGCGTTTGCTCTGACATGCCTGTCACGCGTCAGTGCTGACGTGTGTCAAACGCGTCAGAGTAGGCCTGACGCGTGGCAGGTGTCAGCCCAAGTGGCTGGAGGTGTTTTGCGAGTCCGCCAACCTCCCTGGCAGCCGCCGCCAGGACCACTCACGGACGCGCGTCCGCAAGTCTCTGTCGCGCCTGTTTCCCTTTTTCGCTGAATTTTTCGTTTTACCCCTCATTCAGCCCATTTTTTAGCCTTTTTTAATCCTATCCTTTTGGTCTTTTCCAACCCCCATATGTCCCTTTAAATACCCCACTTCTCCTCTTCATTCCACACACCTCAAGCACTTATTGATTTGCTATCCATTTGCTTCCTCTATCTCTCTCTAATTAGTTTTTTCACTAATTAATTAATTAAAAATTAATTTTAATTAATTAATTAATTTTTTAATTAGCTTTAATCTCAATTAGTTAATTAATTAAAAATTAATTTTAATTAATTAATTAATTTTTCAATTAGTATTCACCCAAGTTGATTAATTAATCCTTTTAGTTAATAATTTTTAATTAATTAATCTTATTAATTAATTAAAATTGGGTAATTAAGAAATCAAATCTCCTTTTTTATTCAACCTTGTTTTTCCGAAAAGGAACTCCGATCCGACAAAATCACTCTTCCACCACCCAAAAAGAAGGTATAATCTCTTACTCTCAAACCCCAAACCAAACCAAATCAATCGAATCTGACCGATCCTTAAACCCCTCCACCTCATAGTGGAATGAATTACGTGGGTTTTGATAGGCAAACTTGAAATCTAAATCCAAGTTTCAAATCCAAATCCCAATCAATCCCCTCCCCATTTTATTTTCCATTGTACATTGTAAATTTTAATTAATAGTATTAGTTAATTCAATTATTTTGGAGTAAAAGAGCGATCTTGTGATTTCCCTAGTACCCATAAGGGCTAGAGAAAATACTCTCCTTTACTTACGGATGTTTAAATACTTACTCTTCATTCTTCCATTATTTCATAATTATGTTATACTCATGCATTATAAATCATCATTAATACTTGTCATCCATGAAATCATTTTTCAAATCAAATTAAACTAAAGAGCCAAATTGAGATTATTTTAATAAAAAACCTAGTCCTCGAGCTCAACCTGGTTTGAGGACTAGTGACTTTATCCTTAGATAAATTAATCAAATATTAATAAATTGGAGTCAAATTGGGTTTTTCCTTAATTTTTTCATTTAAATAAATTAGGGTGGCGACTCCCGAATCCTTTTCAAAAATCAAAAATCAATTTTTCGAGACGATAGCCGCTTCCAATCGTGAGCACGAAACTCGTACCTTAACCTCCCTTAAAAATCGCTTAATTTTTCCTTAAGGCATCACATTCATTTTTCCGAGCGAGAGGATGGGCGTTCGGGCGAGACCTCACACTCTCGCAATACTTTTTAGCCAAAATACATATCTGAACTTTTTATTAAAAATCAATTTAGTCTTTTTTTGCACCTAATCCAACACGTCTTGCATAATTATTTTCTCAAATAAATAATGATAAAATTAAAAATTTGTGAAAAGTGACCAATCTAATCACTTTGCTTCCCAAGCTTGCTCTTCTCATGTCTTTTCTCTCTCTTCTTTCTGTTTTTGGCAAAAACACACACACAAAGAGAGAATATCCGATAATATTACTTTTTAGCTCTCTTCATAATTAAAAAGAAGAGATAATGGTTGTGGGTGGTGCCGCCACTAAGGTTGATGACTTTGCTCCATTTCCCATTAAGGACTAGCTCCCCAGCATCAACTTCTGGATCTCCAGCTCTCCGTCTTGGCGTACTCTCTCTCTCTCTCTCTCTCACTTTGTCTCTTATATATGTATACTAGTTTTTGTATTTAATTTTTTTATTAGTCTTTGTTTTAGTTTTTTTTTTCCTCCACTCTATTTTTGGTTTGATTCACTACAAGAAATTGTTATATTTGAAATTTACCGACGGACACAAAATTGTTGGTAATTATCGTCAGTTTACTGACGAAATTCTGTGAAAAAAAAATAAATACATTTACCGATGAAAACCTGTCGGTATTTATCGACATAAATAGTCGATCGGTAAAGGCTAGTGAGAAGAAATGGCGCCATATTTTATCGACGGTTTAGTAACTATTTACCGACGAAAATATTCTGTCTATAAATGCACAAAAAATTAGGCGCAAAAATTTAGCGCGCATAAATTTCTTTACTGACGAAATATTTCATGCAACATGTACAGTCCGTCGGTACAATAATTTATGAATAATAAGCCCTATTTAATGCATTACCGACAAAATCACTAATATCATGTGGACGGTCCGTCGGTAAAATGACTTTATATTTGGAGGTGTCTGTTCCTTTTCTTCTTCTTCCTTCTTCTTTCTTTTCTTATGCTCATTTGCACGCCTTTGCTCCTCTGCCGTTAAATTCATCCTACCATTGCCGTTTGCTGCAAAATCCAGGTTATGATTTTTTTTTTTTAATGTTTTTTAGTTAAAATTCAATTTTGGTTTTTATTGGTATTTTGCATTGTGATTTTCTTTGTGTGCTTGGGATTTCTGCTCTTCAAGTGGTAGATATTTTATTTTTTTAATGAATTTTTTTATTTAATATGAATATATTTTGTGAAATTGTTGATTTTATGAATTGGTTTTTTAATTGGGAATTTGTTGAATAATAATAATTTTGTAAATTTTGTTATTTTTTTGATATTGTATATATGGATATTTTGTATAATTTTCTCAATATTGTAATTTTGTTAAATTTGTGTATGTATGAATTATTGAATTTGTGAATTGTTGAATTTGGGAATTTGTTGAATAAAAATAATTGTATCAATTTTGTTTTTTTTTTTATTTTATATTTCTGTATATATGGTTTCTATAAAAATAAGTGTTTTTTTTAAATTTTTTATTTCTGTAATTTTTTGTTAAAATAATACATACCTGTAATTTTTTATTTATGTAATTTTTTTTGTTAATTGTACAATATTGAGTTTGAATTTGTTGAATTTATATATTGTAAATGTAATTTATGTATATTTGGGAATTGTTTGTATGTTGTTGCATATATAAAATTGTTGTATGCAATTTTTGAACTTGTCGGAATTTTTTATAATTTTTTGGTACTAATTTTTTGTAATTATAATTATATGTTGCTGTAATTTTTTTTTATTTGTATTTTTTATGATTTTTTGTAATAGACATGTATGTTGTATGTATTTTATTGAAGTCAATATATATACTAAAATTCAACAATTGCAAGCATATCCCAAAAAAAGAACCTTAAAAAGGAAGCATGCCTCCCATTAAATTCATAAAAAAAAAAAAAAAAAAAAATTGCTAATAATCACCAATATATATATAGTCCAATAATTAAAAAAAAATCCCAAAAAAGAACCTTGAAAAGCAAGCATGCCATAAAAAAATCAAGTTAGTTAATATCCAAATTTTTTTTAAAAAAAATGAATCTTAAAAAAAGAATGACGTACTAAGTATATAAATAATCCAAAAAATAAAATAATTGTTAAGGTTAAGTTTATAGGAGAATAAAATAAAATAAGAGTAAAAATAGAATAAAAAATTAAAATTAAAAAAGAAGCTTTAAAAGCAAGCATTTCATAAAAAAAACATGTTAAAAACACAAGTTAATATTCAAAAATAAAAATAAATTAAATTAAATTAAGTTTGAATATTTAAAAAAATAGTCTCACTAAGTATATAAATAATAAAAAAATGAAATAATTGTTAAGGTTTAGGTTTATAGGAGAATAAAAATAAAAGAAAAAATTAAATTAAATTAGAAATAAAAGTAAAAGTAAAAAAAAAAAACCGAAAAAAGCAAGCATTTCATAAAAAATCATGTAAAAAAAACAAGTTAATTAATATCCAAAAATAAAAAATAAAATAAAATTAAGTTTGAACCTTAGAAAAGGTATAGCTCACTAAGTATATAAATAATCAAAAAAAAAAAAAAAAGATAATTAAGTAAGAGTTAGAAATTTATATTGTGAATTTATAATTTAATGTTGTGAATTTATTATATTGTTAATACAGTTAATTAGTTTTAACTGTATTTTTGAACTTTGTACAATCAAAAGCTTAAAAATACGTTTTAATCACTAATATTGTATTATGATAATTGCGTTTTAATCACTAATATTATATAAAATGCAAGAGAATATCAATAACTTTCGTCAACAGTTGTCACAACCACCCTTGGGATCCACTAAGTCTCGTCAGGTGGTCGAGAGAGGTTTATTTCTTTAGGTTGTTGGGGGACGGACGAAAGGCATGGTTTACAGCATCGGTTCTCAGACCTCGTTCTTTTATGGAGATCTCAATACTAGTACTTCTTCTGCCTCACTCCCTTTAGCCAAGGACATTCAACGGAAGGTGGATAGGCGAGTAAATGAGGGGTTGAAAAATGTTAATGATCGAATGCAATAAATGAAGCAATGGATGGAGATGATATCAGCAGTCATCGGGATAAATTTTCCATTTCCTACACAATAGCCTGCTGCCATTATATATCCTCTTCCTTCATACCAACTTGCTGTCACTACAGATCTTCCTCTTTCATACCAGCTTGCTAATTTGACCGCTCTTCTGCCTGTTCATCCCGAAGATGGTGTTGCTGGTTATGATGATGATGATTATTTGCTGGATGAGGACGGTTATGGTGATGACACAACTAATCTTAGTTAGATTTTTTTTTTAATTATTTAGTTATATTACTTTTATATTTTTTACTATTTATTTTATATTATCACATTATATATGTTAATTTAATATTATGACATTATTTTTATATATTTTAATTTATATTAATCTAAATTAATATATCTACTTTTATATATTTGTGAGTTTCTAAGTGAATAAATATATAATTGCAATTAAATTATAAATTAAAAAATTACTATTCAATCATTACCAACGGAATTTAATTTTTTTAATTTATTACCAACAGAATTTAATTTTTTTAATTTATTACCTACAAAATTTAATTTTTTTAATTTATTTTTTTATCCTATACCAACGGAATTTATTTATTTTTAATTAATTTTCTTATTTTATAATTAATTTACCATCAGGTTACCGACGGGGTCAAATTCATCGGTAAAATTATCGACAATGGCTGATTATATTATTGAAGGACGAAAAATTTCGTCAATAAAATATTACCGACGACGATTTCGCCAACATTTTTTGTTTGTCGAAATCCATCAGTAATTTAATTTACTGACAAAAATACTATAGTTATCGACATAATATTCCATCATTAAATAGTATTTTTTCGGTAGTGATTCAAGCTTAATCACTTATAAATTTAAAAATTAAGCTAATTAAGTTTCTTACGTTTGGTTGATTCTTCTTGTTCAAATTTTCATATCATTGTTGGTAATGGATTAATTGAAAAAGAAAAAGAAGAAGATAATAATTATGATAACACGAGTTTTTGTAATGTGGGTTTTGTATTGAACAAGAAGAAGAATATAATAATAACAATATTTTTTTTAATATTTTATTTATTTAAAAATTAATATTCTTATTAATTCACTTGATTTTGTTTAAACTTATATCACACGTACTGAAATTAGTGAAAAAAAAAACTAAATTGATTTTTAATTAAAAGTTCAGATATGCATTATGACAAAAAAATTTCGTGATGACTTATTTGAACTTTTTAAAAAAAATCTAAGGAGGGGATTTAGTTTTCAAGTTTATGCATTTAAAAATTATCACTCAATGACTTTTATCAACGTTATATATGCTTACATTTTTTTTTTATTATTAAAATGGGAGACAAGTATGTTATTTTATATTTTCGATAGAAATACAATTAGATAAAATATAAATATCTATAATAATAAATAATATTAATAATAATAATATCATCATCATTAACATCGCAATCACAAGTAGGATAGTGTAGAAACAGATAGACTCAATAGGGGAAGAAAGGGAAAGAGCAGCATCACACTTGAAAGCCTAAAACTACAACCCACAGGTCCACAGGCAGTTACTCTTTGTTTTTGTCCTTTGCAATTCAACAACTACGCAGCTTTCAAGAAACAAAGAAAGACTCTCCTTTGTGTGTATGTTCATTGATTCATCCATAGGAATAAAAAAGAGGTCTTTTTTCAAGAGAGAGAGAGAGAAATATGAAGAAGAGTGAAAGTGGAGGTGGGTATGTGAGAGCAGATCAGATAGATCTGAAAAGCTTGGATGAGCAGCTACAAAGACATCTAAGTAGAGCATGGACTATGGAAAAGAACAAGAACAAGAAAGATGGAGAAGAAGGAGAAGGAGAAGGAGTAGTAGCAGCAGCAGGAACAGTACAAAGACCCTTAAAAAATAACATTATAACAAGGCAAGAATGGGAGATTGACCCTTCTAAGCTTATAATCAAAAGTGTTATAGCTCGTGGCACCTTTGGTACCGTTCACCGTGGCATTTATGATGGCCAAGATGTTGCTGGTATGTTCAAGCACTCACCTTTCTGATTTTTTCTGGTTTTCCAAGTTACCCTTTTGTTCAAAGAAGATTAACCAAATTTTATTTCTTGTTTGTATTGAATTCGACACATCGATTATGCATGTACCAATTTGATCATTTCAATGTCTATTTGGCTGAAAATTGGGAACCCATTTGGAGGCCTTTTATCTTTGATGAAATGTCACATGGGTTAGCATTTGTTCTGAAGTTAGAAATTGGAACATTGGCTCTTTACTGTGATTAGTTGTGTAAAACTTGGTTGTAATTGAATTTTCTATGCCATAATTTGGTCTGTGTTTTCTAAAATCATTAACTGCATTGCTTTGTAGTTCCTTAAAAGCAATAAGATACTTATAGTAATCTAACCAAGAAGTCTTAAGAATGCTGCTCATTATAAATTTTCTGTGGTTATGGCTAGTTTTTCTTCATTCCTGTCTGTGGTAAAGAAGGGGAATTTAAATCTTTCATGTTAACGATCCCATAGAGAAAATTATAATTTTCCTCTTAACAAAGCCTAAAACAATCATTTTGCTTATTTGAAGCGGGTTTTATCTTTTTTCATGCCTTCAAATCTACAATCCAAACAGAGGAAAATTTTTCTTTTCTTGTTTAATTTTTTTTTTCTTTAGCAACTGACTACTGTTGTATGTTCAATAATCATGAAGTAGTTAGTGTTTGACCCTTATTGATCTAGCCTTGCAAAATCTGTGATTTCACGAGATTAGATGAGTTGGCAATTAGCTGCAGCAACCCCAGAGATGCTTTTCTTTTTTTATCTCAACTTTCATGTGTCCAAACTTATCACTTGTTGGCTTTAATATTTGCATGTCATTTTCAGTAGATAATTATCACTAGTGAGTGAAGCCACCTGAGCTGATATTGATCATCCTCTACCTGGCTATAAAGCTGCCAAGTGGATGCTCATCTCATCATCTAACTAAAGTCTTGCCCAATTATTTTGGGGTTTAGGCTTGATACTAGAATCTGGTTGCCACACTCATCTGTAATTGCATTCTTTTAAGTATGATCTGTGAAATTTCATTTAGGCATTAGCATAATCGGATATGTAACATTTCCTTTTATAAACTGTACTTGCTCTTAGCTATCTAGTCATTATCTTTTTCTTCTCAATTATGTGAATTTAGAATTGAAATCCCAAGCCCCCCCTCCCAATTTTATATTTTTTAAATTTTTTCATATATTGAGATTTTGTTCCTGAATCTCAGTTAAACTTCTTGACTGGGGGGAGGAGGGTCACAGGTCAGACGCCGAAATAGCTTCACTTAGAGCAGCTTTTACGCAAGAAGTTGCTGTTTGGCATAAGCTTGAACATCCTAATGTAACTAAGGTAAAATTTGATGTTATGACTCTTTCTTTTCCCTCCATTGTGGAGTTGAAGTGACATACTATAGCATGTTATCTCATTATTTTTTCAAAACAGGATTTCAATTTTCAAGTTTAAAAGTCGATGTGCTTATAGGATGTGTTTTGGAAGTGAAAACTTTTGCTAACATACAACTTTTCTTGACCTTTAGAAGATGCATGTGAGCAGTGACCCTTAAGCTGTCATAGTGTGAAATTATTAAAGGCGGAACTTTTGTATCATTTGTGGTGTCATGGAAATGAACTTTTTTTGTTTCCTTTTTTTTTTTGGAGGAAATGAACATTTAGCTTTAAAACAAATAAAGTACCATGCAATCTAATATTTCCCCAGTTTAGGTAGTTGTTGTAGGACAGCTGCTATGTTTAGTTTGGTGTTTACAAAAATGATTAGAACTCTTCAGTGAACTTTTTACTTGTCTTCATTTTGATAGGTGAAACAACATTAAGTTTGAAAGAATTGGAGGATCAAATATTGCAAAATTTTCACTGTATTTCTGTCAAAAGTTTCATTTATCTTTTTTCTTTTCCTACAAAGATATGTTTTAGATCTTCAATATTGTGTTACCTCAAATTTCATTGTTAACTCTTGTTCTTACCTTCTTGATATTCTTTTGGTAGTTTATTGGGGCGACAATAGGATCGTCGGAGTTGAACATACAAACTGAGAATGGTCACATGGGCATGCCAAGTAATATTTGCTGTGTTGTTGTTGAATATTGTCCTGGGGGTGCTTTGAAATCTTACCTAATAAAGAACAGGAGAAGGAAGCTTGCATTTAAAGTGGTTATACAACTGGCACTAGATCTTGCACGAGGGTCAAATTCTCTTGCCCCATCTGTATTTTATGTGATCTTCAAATCTGCTGAATTTAAAACTTATCTTCATGAATGTTTTCAGTTCTTTTTTATTTATTTATTTATTATTATTATTATTATTATTATTATTATTATTATTTTATATTACAATTGAAGCATGCATTTAGTTCTTGTTATTGAACCTGCTGTTTTGATTTCTTATAGGTTGAGCTATCTCCATTCTAAGAAGATTGTCCACAGAGATGTTAAAACCGAAAATATGCTTCTAGACAAGACACGGACAGTGAAAATAGCTGACTTTGGTGTTGCTCGCATGGAAGCTTCAAATCCTAATGACATGACTGGAGAAACTGGAACTCTTGGATACATGGCACCTGAGGTATGCAACTTATAAAGCTTAGGAAGTAGGAACTTCTGCTTATAACTTTTTATGCTTTTTCAATAAAGAACTCAAAGAGTATATATCACTTTCTGGCTAGTTGCTTAAAAACTGATAGGCTGCTTGGATTATAAGAGATGCATAAAATTTGCTGCGAAGCTTTAACTGAAGTTTGTCTACCTTTGATAGAATTGTTTTAATTTTACACTTGGATGTTTCAAATATCTTGATATAAAAGTTTTCCTGGTCAAAAATCATGTTTCATAAGCTACACCAAAATGGAATAAATAAATAAAAGAAGGAAAATTCAAAGTCTACTTGATGGCAATTAATTTTTGTTTCAAAAGAATCTTGTTCTTGTGGTTATCTAAAAACAATTGTTAGAAGCAGATGTATTATCAGAATTTTTACTATTTGAAGCCTCAGCTCTAATGTGTATTAATGTGCTTTGTCTCAGCTTTTAAGTCTGTTTATATGCTTCAATGATAAATATATTGGGATTATTTTTAGCAATTTTTTGTGTAGTTTTATGGCTTCCTTCAGCTTTGAACAAATGTTTTTCTTATTTATTGTCAATAACTTGTAACTGGGACAGGTTCTCAATGGCAACCCATATAATAGAAAATGCGATGTGTACAGTTTTGGTATCTGCTTGTGGGAGATATACTGCTGTGACATGCCATATCCAGACCTCAGCTTCTCAGAAGTTACATCTGCTGTTGTCCGACAGGTAGAAAGTCTTTCAACTGTGTCTTTTGTTGCAGGAAAAAAAAATATTAGCAATACTATACACTTCCTATAAATCATTATAACTTCCATTTCTATGATGGTGAGCTGAAAAAGAAAACAACTTCAATGTGAAATAACAGAATCTCAGGCCAGAAATTCCCCGTTGTTGCCCGAGCTCTCTTGCAAATGTAATGAAGCGATGCTGGGATGCCAATCCTGACAGGCGGCCTGAGATGGAGGAGGTTGTGTCCATGTTAGAGGCCATTGACACGTCTAAGGGCGGAGGTATGATCCCTGGTGATCAGCCTCAAAGTTGTCTGTGTTTCCGCAGGTACCGAGGGCCATAAATGTGTTAAGGATACCAGACAGTTTAGTTCTGAAGTTCCAATTGGTATCTTATTCAATTGAAGACACTGTAGTTTAAAAGCTGAGGTTATAGTAAACTGCGGAGGCTATACACTAAGAGGAGCCCTGCAGCAAACTGTTTCTTTATCGGATCATGCATTTCTGTAAAGCTCTTCTTTCTTTAAATCTTATTCTTACTCTTCTGTTTTGTAAGAATTATGCATCTTATTTGACTGACCATTCATAGCATGGATGGTTCAGACACCCTTTCTGTATGATGAGCCTTTATATCAAATTGATTTTATCATTATGGCTGAAACGAACTCTTAATATGATTTAATGGTGGCAAATAATGTTTGTAGACTTTGAGCTGTTTGGAAACTTGACATGTGAAATCCTTTGGTCAAAGGAAACAGAACTAGTGTATTAGATCAAAACTAAGAGAAATGCAATAGCAATTAACCCCAGAAATAAAGAGAGATTAAAAAGTTGACTCTATATTGTAGTGAGCTGATAACAATGAGATTGGGTTGGGTAGATGAAACTAAGAAGGTAACATAGAGATTGGTTAGATGTAGAATTTAGTACTCTAGCAGCTTGGAGTAGTGAAAAATTTATTGTCATTTTGGGGACTGTAAGCAATAATTACTCTTAGAATCAAATCCATTGAATATACTCTCAGTGTCAAAAAGATTGTTCATTTTTTTTTTTTTTTTTTGAATATGCTAAAAAGATTGTCCTTTTTTTTTCTCACACAATTTAAGAAAACATTATTTATTATTTGCTAACTTATAAATTTTATTACCCCTTTATTTCACAATAACTATTGTTTTAGAATGATATACACATATTAAGAAAACTATTAAATAATTTTAATTTTAATTAATATGGACAAATATATTCTTATTTTCTCTCACTAAATAAGAAAAAAAAATATTGAAATTGGAATAAGGATAAAATTAAAAAAAAAACTAATAAATACTGCATTGAACTTTTAAAATAAATTTTTTTTCTTCTAAAAAGACAGTTATTATAAAACGAATAGAGTATATTTTTTCATTTATATCCTTATTTATACTCATTTATTACTACTTTTTTTTATATTAATTTTAAAAATAAATAAATATTACACTTTTTAATTAATAAAAATAAAATAGATAAATATATATATTTACTTTTAGAATGAGCAAATATTTTAAAACATTCTAAAAAATAATAGATAATCTTTTTTAGACGAAAAGAATGCTGCTCAAACTTGACTTCACTACTTGAGTAGTTCGAAAAAAAAACTTGCCCTAACTACTTGAATTCCGTAAAAAAAAAAAAAAAAAAAAAAAGGCTTTAATTTTATTTGGGAACTCATTTTTGTGGCATTTAGAGTACTCTTGACTTCGATTCATTTTCTTAAAAATTCAAAGTTTAGTTCGAATTTGAACTCACAGGAGCTTAAATTTTGTCCAATATTTTCAATGCCAAATACAGAGTCCATAACAACATGAAAAATAAAAATACAATGACAAAGCTTGTGGTATGAAATGAATCAATGTTGGTGTCAGCCAGATTAAACAAATACATTTTCAACTTAAACTACAATTCATCCAAAATGAAAGGTTTCAGATTAATTGAAAAAAAATGACAAACTCCAAATCTGCAAAACATACAGCATTGTAGCTTCATCAACTAATTTGCTGGATGCGGTCAACATACTTTCTTTCATGATTGATTACTAAAAATCCCTTGATGCCTAGCCAGCAATCTTATAAGTTGGATTAACTAAATTATCCAGACCAGAAACCACTTGGATGGACTCTATGACATCCCCCACCTTGAGATCAGCCAAATAATCCTCATTTTCTGTTATATAACCGAAAACAGCATACCGACCATCCAAGATATTTGCATTGCTGGGAGTCAGCTCACTTTCTTTCAGCAGCCAAAATACCTGGCTTGAAGCCGAGTTGTTCTCAAATTCCTGTTAAAAATGAAATAAATGTTTGTTTTAAAAGAAATGCAAATGAATTTAGCTTCAAAATAATGAACTCACCACTTATGGAGAGAGAGAGAGAGAGAGAGAGAAGCAGCAATTTCAAATTTGAATTCTCACCTCTCTGGCCATGGCCATTGTTCCAAACGCATTGAATGGAAGCTTCGTCTGAGCCTTGTATAAACCAAGGTCCTGTCAAGTCACATGATAAGTAAGATCAGAGATCCAACACAATACAGGTTTTAGCAGACTAGCAGACTATCAAATAAAGATATAAAATAATTGTGGAAGGCTGGCCTCTAGAGGGAAAATAGTGAAAATTGAGGAAAAAAAAAAAACGAGCTTCTCAATGCTAAATTAAACCTTCCTTCCCAGGAGATAATCAACCATGAATAATAGTTGCTCCATAATTGGGGCTTTCTGCATATCATACCAATGTGAAAGCTATTACTGGGTCTGAAACTACTTGAATTTTCATCAGTGCAATGAGCACCATGAATGTCAACCTACCAGCTGAGCTTTAACACCAATGCATCATCAAAGCCACATTAATTTTCTGATTTTTTAATCGATAAATTGAGTATATGTATTTGTATAGTCATTTTACGTATCATTAGAAAACACATACTTAAGGGAGCAAGCCCAGATCCAATACATACTTAAGCAGAGATGATATAACATTGAGATCAAAGCCTCCTTTTTCAGAATCTTCTATGTTCAATGCAAGACACAGATGCGAGTGATATAGAGAGGAGCTTACTTCCAGTGTTGCCCCGTAGAAAGGTGATTTCTCTCCATTCACCATGATCTCTAATGGTATTGTCCGAGTTTTCTCTGTACTAGGATCAATAAAACCCTCTGCAGGACCTGCAGGATCTCCAGTTTGAATGACAAAGCCATCCGCTGCAATAAATTAAAGACCTTCAAGTTGGATATGTAAAACATGATTTATAACAAGTAATTTGCCTTAGGTATGTGTAGAAGTGATGCTGGAAAGTGGGGTGCAAAACAGCACAAGACAATTTTAATGCACTCCATGCACAGATATCCAATTACCTACATGAATTCAAAGTAGGACATGCACCAGTCACCAACATACTTGGTCAATTTGATCTCTACTATTACCTGAAGAATATTTAGAGGGATTGAGAGGGGAGGGGAGATAGATGAATGCAGTTTTAGAGATTTTACCTCTCTGGATTTCCATGCCATCATAGAAGTGCCGCTCCACCAAGTCTAGAAAATTCCCAGCAGTCACAGGAGCATTGTAACCATCTAGAACAATGTGGAACACACAAACATCTACATTAGGATTGTCTTTAACCTTGACCTTCATATCCACAGCTGCTCTCCCCTTCAAGAGAGGCAAACTTCTGTATTCTTCAGGAACTTCATAAGGGAAGCCATCCACCATATCCTCTTCAACACTGCAGAAATCCAATGCCCCAGGAAGATCTCAGCTGCAGTCAATGACAAGGGTATATATGAGAATAGTTTATCTTAAGAGGATTAACTTTTCTAAGTCTTCAATTTTTATGTGACAATTAGGCAACAGTTATTAAAGAAGTATGATATCGACCTACTGTCCAACTCGAATGGTGGGGTTCATTCTGTGTTAAATTTATCAAGGTAAAGACCTCATTAGGTTGGCAACCAAACAGATGATAGTCCTCTACGCATAAAATCTTACAAATGTTGGAGTTTATATAGTTTTAAGAGTGTCAACCTCAAAAATTAGCTATTGAAGTTGGAGAACCCAATTATATATAAACTCATTCAACATCTTCTATTTAATTCATGTGAGATTTATATCTTAACACTCCTCATCAAGTAATAACTGGGTCAAGATAATTTTTTATTAAGCACAGTTGAAACTTGCAAATTTATGATGGGAATTGGGTTGAAACAATTGAAAGCCCAACATGGGCGAAACTCACCACTGGGCAAAAATTGAAATCAAATTAAATCCGGAATATACCAGAAATTGAAAGAGATATTGAAATTTCAGTCCCAATTATGATAGGTAGGTGCATGGATTATTTTCCTGCCCTGATACCATCTTACAAATGTTAGAACTTATATAGTATTGAGAGTACCAACCTCAAAAACTAACTATTGAGGTTGGAAAACTCAATTATATATAAACTCATTTAACATCTTATATTTAATTTATGTGAGATTTATATCTTAACAAAAAGAAACTCCTAAGGGATCAAAGTTTGCTTCATGCATCACAAAAAAGTGATCAATTTCGTTCATAACTAGTTGAGTTCAACTTGATCACTTAAAATCAAATGTAGATTTTTCAATTAAGCACTACAACAAAAGATGCCAATAAGCACAAGCTCAGAGACATTAAATTCATGAATTTATTCTCTTGAATCTCACCATGTGGTAGCATAATCAACTTGCAATACAATGGATAAAAACCTTAATTTCAGAACATCTATTATCCATTTTAGTATATTAGAGTAATTACCAGGTAAAGATTAATTGTAATGTCAACTTGAAAACTTCCATAAAACTTAATTATAGCCATTGGTTGAAATCAGATTCATCAACATTACGTTTTGAAAATCTACAGCACATAGTATAATCCTTTTGTTTTAGAGTAATCGTGAACCTCAATCTTAAGCATGCCATTAGTAAAGCTTCTACCACAGTACGTACCCTCCAACATAATTAAGCAGCTCCTTCTGTTTAGGTGCCACTGCATCTCTGTTCCTATCCTCAACAATCTGTTGAAGCTCGTCCATTCCAGCTTCTAGTTTGTCAAGTAGTTCCACTCCATTGTCCTTCTTTGATTCAGCCAAGCCTGCAATAATCAAACTCTTTCCTTGCTTAAGGGCTCGGGATGCTTGCCTCACATTCTACATTTCAAGCAAAGATAATTCTCATATTACCACTACTCCAGCATATCTCAAAAAAAAAGTGAAAAAAGAAAAAAAGAAACCTCTTGTAAAAGTACTATCAATACCAAATTATACGAAACACAAAAGGACCGAGGTATCTTACTCTCTCCACAGAATCAAGCGCCTTGACTCCAGCAATCTTGAGACTCTCTGTGATATCTTCAAGTGGTTTTTGCACTTCCCTTATAGATTTATTGTCAATTGGAAGAGCATATCTTAACAATGCTCCTGGGTCCTTAATAGGCGGTCCAGATATTAACACTGAAAGATCAGGCAATGCAGGGTTAGCTGCTGCAAATGCATTACTAGACCAATCCAATGAAGGAACTCCAGTAATCAACCCAACTGCCAAAGCAAGAGAAATTGCGCATTCCTTCAACGAAAATGGCTTCCCTTTCTGCACAAAAATAGCAAAAATTATTTTATTATCAAATTTTAACCATTAAAGCAAACAACAAAAAGAAATACAGAATCTAATGAGTTCCAATTATCTAATTTCGTCAAGAGATTTGAATTATAAACCATGCGCGAATGATTCAGAAAATACAGATTTAAAATCCCAAAAGTGTACGATTGAATTAAAATGCCAAAATTTCATCAAATCAAGCTAAATTACAAGCTATTCAGATCAACAAAATGAAAGCCATCAACCTTTTGCTCCCAATTAAACTCTATAAAGTAAAATATCAGCAGAAAAACTAAAATGCGCAAAATTTTCATCAAATCAAGCTAATTACAAGCTGTTCAGCTCAACAAAATGAAACCCATCAACAATTAGCTCCTAATTAAACACCATAAACTAAAATTTCTGCAAAAAAATTAAAATGCAGAACAATAATTAGAGCAAAAACGAACATATTCACAATAAAAAAAAAAAAAAAAGGATTTACCTCTTTATTATGGGGTTGAGATTGATGGGAATTTTTAAGATAGAATCTGGGTGCTGGCCGTCTAGCCCACCAAGCAACATTATTATTGTGAAAGGCAAAGCCAAATTGGTTTCTTCTGGGTAAGCTGGAGCTGATTCGAATTTTGTAATTAGCCAGAGAAGAGCAACAGTGGCAGGGGATTATAGCTGCCATAATTGAAATTACTTTAACAGAAAATTTCACAAGATAACAAAGATATATATAACATCAGAGTCTAGCAAAATTGAGAGAGAGAGCAATGGAGAATGACTGGTAGATAAGGTTTGTGGGTAAGGATTATAATGTGCAGGTGATGCTCCAAGCGAAAAGGTCGTCCCCACGCTTTGGATAAGAGAGATTTTCTTTTTTGGATTTTTAGATCTCTCTGATTCTGAGCCTTGACTGATGACTATGGACCGAGTCCATCAAAGCTAGGACAGAGCTTCAATTATAGTTTTTGGGCTGGGCTTCAATTTTTTTTTAGGTGGAGAGTTGATTGGTTAGGATTACCGACATTAAAAGCCGTGTTTAATAATATTTTAAACACTTAAAATTAAAATTTATGCTCCTCCCACTATTTGGAATCTTATATTTTCATGTGCAAGGTGTCCTTGACTCCACATGCCCTATACTAATCGGAGCATTTAGCACCCTCTCGGCTCCTTCCACTATTTGATATCTTACGGTTTCATCCAAGGTGTCCTTGACTCTACATGTCCTATACCACTCGGGTCATTAGCTTGTTTGGATGGGTAGAGTATGGTAATTAATAGAAGGGTGAAAGGAAGGAGAAATAATGGAAAGTGTAATGGTAATTAAAGAAAAAG
>CATKHJ010707041.1:0-13663 GCA_949750685.1 Vernicia montana | reverse complement strand
CTTGAGGACTGAAATTTTTGTTTAAACTCCTGCAATCCTTCTTCAGGTGACCCTTTTTGTTACAGTGGTAACACCTCAGGTTCTTCTTACTTTTTGACTTGGATCTACCATGATTTTGGCTTCCACTTGAGTCACGCTCTGTTGATCTCCCTCTCATTATCGTCAATGCCTCCACTTGCTGCGAACTGGCCAACCTGTCTTCTTTGTTTTTGCGCCGATTTTCTTCTTCCAGAATAGCAGCTACAATATTATCGAAGACTAGATTGTTTGTATTATTTGTCAAATTGATAATGAGTTGATCATACGAATCTGGTAGACTTTGAAGCAAAAGTTCAGCACGCTCCTGTGACTCTATTTTATACTCCAATGATGTAAGTTGAGAAAATATAATATTTAAGGTATTAATGTGCTTCGTCACCGAAGTAGATTCTGACATCCGCATAGTGTACAATTTCCTTTTAAGAAAAATTTTGTTGTGAAGTGATTTGACCTCGTACAATTTTGTGAGATGATTCCAAATCTCCTTTGCAGTTTTTTTCTCCTATATGCTAGACAATATCTCATATGCAACTGTCAGATGAAGATTTGCAATAGCATTGCCGTCCATCTCATTCTACTTATCATCTGTGAGTTCCGCCGGCTTTTCACTGATTGCTGCAAGGCAATTATTTTTTCTCAATATTGCCTTCATCTTTAATTTTCACAGTGAGAAATTTCTCTCGTTGAACTTTTCAATATCAAATTTTGCCGCTATTGCTTCTATCATAGTCTGCTTTGAGCAAAATACAGCTCCCACTATTTCACGTGAATAGTAACTGTATGTGTAAACAGTACCCGCATCCGTGAATAGTACCAAATTGCACAGTACCTCAAAATACTATTCACAGCAATAATTTTTTAAGAATTTTTTTCTGATGTGAAATATCAGTCAAAACTGTAACCATAGAGCATATTCTTAATTTTAAAAAAAAACTAAAATCAACAACTCTGATACCACTTGTTGCAGAAATTAACACCGGATTAGAGTAAGACTGTAGCTAATAATTTGAGAAAATAATAAAGATAATTTGGACACACAGATTTTACGTGAAAAATTCCAAACAAATTAGGGTGAAAAACTACGGGCAAAAATAGAAGAACTCCCCTATGAGAATTAATATGAATTACAACATTCTCTCTAAATCACAAGGAGATAACAATAATAATCTCTCTTGAAAATAGGAGAAAAATAATTTAAATAAAACTCTCTATTTTTCTCTAATTATAAACTCTCTCTATTTGAAATTTGGAATACAAATGAAGGAGGAGGGAGAGCCTTTTTATAGGCTCCCAAATCGGTTGGTCACAGCTTGCATTTGCAAGTTGTGCCATTTCTTTGTTATTCAAAAAGAGTGGGCACCGGATTCGGTGCCCCCTTTTTTGACTTTATACAACATTCCTTACCCTTTGGAGGATTTGATTTAGTTCGACCAAAGCGAGCGAAATTCACACTGATGGGAAAACCCCGCAACAAGTCTCCATTCATCTTTTTTAAGACCCAATAAGCATTATGGACATTTGATAATTCCACAAAATCAAATTTGCTTCCTGTTCGACTTAACTTTTTTGGGATAAAAACTCGAATAACCTTTCCAAACCAACGAAGCATATTTCCTAAGTCGAGATTCGACCAATCCATGGGGAGGTTATCCACGAAAAAGCTGACTACGTGAGTGACAGTTTGAGGGGAAGTGAAGGTTGAAGGTATAATAGAAGGATGCTTAGGGAGAGATTGTTTTAGTACATAGACAAATGGTAGGTTGAATGAGATGGGGCCATGAGGGGATGAAAGGGAAGAGGAGGGGTTGAGAGAAACCATCCTTTGTGAAAGAAAGATCTCTAGCAATATCTTTATCTTCAACCTCCTGCTTTTCCAAAAACCCAAAAAATGTTTACAGTTCGTTGGTTCAATTTTTAACAAGATTAAGAGATACATGGATGAGGTAGAAATGGTAACAGTTATCACAGTCGAATCTTTGCGGAAATATAAAAGAGCCACGATCATTCAAAATTTAAAAATTTTAATATATATATCATGTATTTAAATTATTTTTAAAAAATTTAATTTTATATTTTTAATATTTGACCTTCCAAAATTATTATACGACTGATAGTAATACTTCTAATATGATTATGTAAATGACCAAAAGGTCACTTGGGACCCCAAAGGATATACTAAGTGACTACTTCAGTAAAAAAAAAAAAAAAAAAAAATAGTTAGTCTCATTTTTTAAAAAATAAAGTAAAATAAAATAAATTTCTTGACTTTGGAAAAGAATAATAATAAGTAAGAGAAAAATTTATGAAAGCATGTATTGGTGTATACGTAATAATCATGCATGGGATCCTTTAGATGACTTTTGACAGAAAATCGAGAGAGATGATTTCATGCATCACACTCCACGGAAATTTATTTTAGCACCGTACTGAGCGCGGGGACCAATCCATGATCTTACTTTTCTTTATTATTATTATTATTATTATTATTATTATTTTCTAAAAAAGAAATGCAATGTTCCCATTAGAGAAAGTGGGGGTCCTTTCTTTTCTTTTTTTCTTTTTCCTCCCCCACTAAACACTAAACAGAATGAAGCCAATTCAAGATAATAATAATAATTACAATAATAAAGGAATTTTGCTTTAATCTCGTCATCATTCCATCATCAATGCCATCATCATCATCACCCTTTCCTTTATATAACTATGAGGTTTACATGTAAAACCAAACCCCAATTCATATCTCTGTGTTAGAATTTATAATTTCATGAGAATTGAAATTAAAATTATTTTTTTTAAAAAAAATCATTTAAATTATATAACTGTATAGTTTGTGCTTTGAAATTTTTAACATATAATATATAATTACTGTCATATATTACTTATATATATGAAAAGACAGAGAATATATGTTTGCATGTGCATGTGAAATAATGAGTGCGGATGTCAGTCCATGCATGTGATTGTTAGTTAAATTAAATGGGATAAATTTTCAATTTAATTTAAAAAAAAAAAAATTACAGTGGAGGGGGTTAAATAAATAAATTTATTTGTTAAAACCAAAAGAGAGAGTGCATGGCGTAAAGAGGGAATTTTGGTCAGGTTATGGAGCACACAACAGAAGAGAAAATGCTTATATCTTCGGGCTTTGAATGCATGTGCATACTTTGCCTTCTGCTATGGCTTCAGTCTTCACAGGTAGTATTCCTAATTCTATTCTATTCTATTTTTTTTTAGTCAAACACCTTACCGATGCAACCCAACCCCCCACGCCTTTCTAACTCTACAAATTAATGCAATTCCTTCATAATTAATTAATGCATATATAATATTCTTCAGGACCACTAAAGTATAACATTTGTATATTTATTACCTTTTGGTAAAAATAAGAGGATACTATAGGTGTTAATCCTCATCATTAATTAATGTATAATAATGTTTTAAAAATCAAAACAAATAATCTAGTTTGATTTACGATATTTTTATTTTCAATTATAGTACCTAATATAAATGATCCATGTTTGATTATGAACGTATCACAATTAGAGTCACTATATTTGATTAATTTTCATACTATATATATATATAAATGGTGATCATATATCTGTTCAGTTTTTTTTTTTTTTTTTTTTTTTTTTTTTTTTTGGGAGAGGAAAGACAACTTAGATTGATGAATGGATTAACAACTTTTCAATATGAATTGTTTCAATTCCAATTAGTAGAGAATCGTAAAGTTTATTTGATATACATCTTAAAATCAGAATTCAAGTGAAATAAGATTTTAAAATCTTAAATATTTTTTTTCAAATTTATTTTTTAAATAATTAAATAAAATTTATTGATTAAATTAATAATTATATTTAAAAATATAATTAGAATTATTTAAATTATTTAAATAAAAAAATTAAATTATTTATGTACTAAAATATAAAATTAAATTAAATTCTTAAAATAAGATTTTATTTTTACCAAACATGCTCAGCTGAGCTGTTTTTTTTTTTTTTTTTTTTTTTTTTGGGTCAAATAGGTAAGCTATGTTGATGGCCACTAAAAATAGGTGATGATCTTTGTTTGATGTCATAATAGGCTAATTATCCACTCAGAAAAACTGTGTATATACTCTTTCTGCGATTGCTGATAGACACATGCACGTTCCTACAATATAATTGCCCCTACACTGAAGGTCTCAAGGATCTATAAGTCTCCCCGACAAAATTGTGGTCACAAGGGGCTATATATTGCCCCTATAGAAACTCAAATTTAGTTTAGAATTTTATTCCATTGTATTCTATTTTCAATTTTTATATTTAAAAAGATATAATTAACATAATTTAATTATTTTGAGTTAATTAATTAATAAAAATAAATCATTTTGATCAATGAGGTTTTGATAGTATTGATTTGAGTTAAAAATTCATTTTCAAAATTAAAAAGTCTCGAATTTGAATTCTAGTTGAAATCACATTTACTAAAAATAAATTTTGGTAAAAATATAAAAAAAAAATATCATGTGGTTTTAATAAAAAGGGTCATGTGATTTACTCCATTAATTTAGGAGGGACAAAATTCATAACACCGTTAATTAGTCTGATGTGGCACTGACGTGATAGGCTCACACCATTATAATATAATTTTTCTTATTTTTGTGGAGTCCACTCGATTTAAAATTAAAAAAATATATATATATATTTTTTATTTTTTTTCTCTTAGGTACTATTTGGTAAAAATGAAAATTAAATATCAAAAATTTAAATACTAAATTTTAAGTTTATAATAATATAAATGATATAATTTTTAAATTATAAAAATTTAACCATTTATTGCATCCAATGCATATTTTAAGTTATAAAATTTAAATTAATATTTTAAGTAATTTTTAATTTAATTGATACTTTTAAGACGTGTATTACTAAATAATTTAAAACGATTAAGTGTTAAAAATTTTAATTTTAAATATTAAACGGTAATCTCAATTTCAATTAAATAATAATATTAAAAAAAAAAAAAAAGCATCATAAACGGTAGTGTTGGAGTTGTCATTGTCGGTCGAGATCCATCACCACCATCAACGGCTTGCAAGGTGGTCAAAGGCCAAGCCACCGCTGCCATTGTGAACCAAAGCGTCCATGCTGCGCGAGAGGAGGAGCTCGCCTCCGTTGAACGTCGCACGCTTGAGCTTGATCAAGATCTGGATAATCGTACTGTTTTATTACCGACGAGTCTTACTTCACATAAATCGCCGTCGATCCCAGCCCATTCTTAAGAACTAATTTCAAAGCATTCCCATTAAATACAGCTAATGGTATTGAGCCTTGCTTCATGCAAATCATCGCCCCACGCTAGGTTTCACAGTTTGTCTTTCACCTCAAGTCTCAACCTCTATTTTTGAGCATTATAATAGTATCTTATCAACCCATTCACTTTTACAGCACAATGATGTTGTTGTTCTACTTGATAATGAGGCTATCTATAATATTTGTTGTAGATTACTTGATATTTAAAGACCCACTTATACAAATCTCAATAGAATTATTCCTCAAGTAAAAAATTGGATTTTTCTATTCAAAATGGTTGATAAATTCTTAGTTTTAATTATTTTAACTAATTAGATAATGCAAATTTTGTGTCGGAGATTTCTTCATTGACTGCTTCTCTTCGATTTGATGGAGCATTGAATGTGGGTCCCACAAAAACATAGTGAAAAAATGAAAAAACAATATTTTATTTTTTTAAATTTTTAAGTCAAGTGAATACCACAAAAATAAGAATAAAAATTTTGATATTATAATGTTGTAGGTCCACCACGTCAACGTCACATTAGACTAATTAACGGTATTATTCCTTTTTGTTAAAAAAAATTCACATGATCCAAATAATTAAACGCTTAAATCACATAATATTTTTTTATATTTTTTCCTAATTTTTTTTTTAAAAAAATGAAATCATATAAAAATAAAAATATTTTGCAAAAATTTAATTTATTTAATAAAGAATACTATTAAGAATTCAAAATATACTGATTTAAATTAAAGATGACTTTTTCTATATAAAGGCAAAATGAGAAAATAATTATATTATTTTACTTTTTAATTATTTCAAACAATAAAATTGAAATAATTATATTATTTTAATTAAAAAAATAATTATATCACTTTAAAATTTATTTTACACACACAATTGAATTGAATATTCTTGCACATGAATTATTTTAAAGGATGCCATAAAGCTAGCTTTATATTTATTATTTGTAACCTGTTAGTGTTCAATTTAATTTTGAGATATTTGGCAAAAAAAAAAAAAAAATTAATTTTGAAATTTAAATTAATTTCCATCACCTATACAGTAAAACTCATGTTTGTTAAATTTTTTGCCATGCAAGTTAACAAAAAGCTGTACACTACTGTCACGGGGTCAGAGTTGACGCGCAGTGGCACTACCCATGCGGCACCCCGGTCTCTCGCAATTTCGAGGTTAAACCTTATGAAATGTTCGATGCTAACTGATTTCGCCCTCTCATAGGCTCATCAGGGGAGCGGGAACAGCTCCCGACCAGTTTGGTGCCTAGATAGCACGTCTTCCGTCATAGTTAAGTCACAGACTGGCGACAAGCTTCCCAAACTAAATTGGATCGGCATGCCTAACTCAAGACAAGCGAGCATCTATGGCGCGTACTAAACCTTAGAGCTGCCCCGCAAACCCACATTAAGCAAACCAGCAAGCATCATGCGCAAGCCACTTGTGTCATGAACATGCGGGTCGTAACATTCTCCCCCACTCAATTCATGCACGTCCTCGTGCATGAGGGGTACGGCGCTTTTGTTCAAACTCTTTTCCTTTCTTTTAATTTTCAGATGGATCCGTGTGCAAGTTCCCTGCCTACTCGACATCGAGCGCATAATAGGCATACTCGACATCCCACTTGCGAACACTCCCCGCTGCTAGGGTGCGAGCTTTACTCGTAGCTCGTCCATTCACCTTGGACCCGCCAGCGTGGTAAAGAGCGCTTGGCAAGCAATGCAATAAGGCACACGACCGGCTCTGATACTATTTGTCACGGGGTCAGAGTTGACGCGCAGTGGCACTATCCGTGCGGCACCCCGGTCTCCAGCAATTCCGAGGTTAAGCCTTATGAAATGTCCGATGCCAACTGGTTTCGCTTTCCCATAGGCTCATCAGGGGAGTGGGAACAGCTCCCGACCAGTTTGGTGCCTAGATAGCACGCCTTCCGTCATAGTTAAGTCTCAGACTGGCGACAAGCTCCCCAAACTAAATTGGGTCGGCATACCTAACTCAAGACAAGCGAGCATCTATGGCACGTACTAAACCTTAGAGCTGCCCCGCAAACCCACATTAAGCAAACCAGTAAGCATCATGCGCAAGCCACTTGTGTCACGAACATGCGGGTCGTGACACTACGCTACCCTAACACCCTAAAAAGGATTAAGGCCAAGCTAGCTATAATTAGCTGACAAATGGTAATTCATTCATATGATTATTAAAATGGCGCTGTAACTGTAATGTAATTCTTTTTTTTTTGCCCAAATAAAGAAAAGACGAATATTAATTAGGCAAGAAACCCAAAAGAGTATAGATGTTTAGATATATAGGAAAAGCTCAACAAATAACAAATAAATTATCCATACACGAGTTTACAAATTTAGGCTTTAAGCCCAAAATAGAGATAACCCAGAGGCTGAAAAAGAAATGACACAAAAGCCCTCTGCCGATCTCCTCACTCGGAGCCTTCGTCGGTGCACCTTTTTCCGCCGCCCAAGGCCAGGAATTAGAGGGAAGCAACCTTGAAAAAGGGACTTTTGTGGTTGAGTAATTCCCAAAAAGATAATACTCTTGCGCTTCAAAAGACACCCTCTTCTGCCACAACAAATTGCAAGCAGTGAAATCAAAACAGCAACTGGCTTCTTTCTGGTGAAAGGACCTAGGCCGGAGCCCTAAAGAAGTCAATCGACTGCTTGGAGCTTCAACTCTCAGCCACAACATAAGATCGAGCCAAAAAAGCCTCGCTGATAAATTAAAGTCATTACTAGTCTTTCTTTCCTCCACTCACCGCCATGCAAGAGCAGATCTCACAAAAGAAAGACTAGGCCGGCAAATAGGACGAACAACGCCGTGGATGAGAACGGTCTCACCGCCGTTAGTGATTATATTCACATATCCAAAAGACCCATATGAAACGGGAGTCAAAAGAAGCACATTAAACGACTTATTCATTAGGAAAAAGCTTAAAAATACATGAAAAAAAGAAAAAAAGAAAAGAAAAGGTTATCCCTCCGATGGCCGGAGCCACTGGAAATAAACCTAAGAAGAAACCCTACCGGCGCACTCACAACTCACAAGGAAAGAGAAAAAGACAGAGATAATTCTATGCAGTTTATATTTTATTTTTAATCATTCCATGTAGCTTTATTAAAAAGTGAGGCAATAGACAACGTTTGCATAGCTTGGATCGAAAATTTTGAACAATCATACTGAATTGAATGAAAAATTCAGTTCTTAAAAAATTTGAAAAATAATACTAAATCGAAATAAATAATTGGGAGCCATGCCAAATCGAACTGAAAAGAATCGAACCGTACTGAAATTTTATTATTATTATTATTATTATTACTATTATATATATATATATATATATATATATATATATATATATATATATATATATATATATATATATATATATATATATATTTGGTACTAGTTTTAAATTAAAATTTTCAGTACAGTGTTCGCCTTAAATCTCAAAAAAAAATTACAATATAGTACTAAATCGATTGAATATTTTGATTCGATCCAATATTTCTGAGTATCGTACTCAACTCTAAACATATATGTCTCCTTACGGGAACTTAGCTTCTAAAATCCGCAAAGGAGAAATGGTAAAAATATTAATTATTAATTCATCTAAAGTCCAACAAACAACGTTTTCCATTCTTTAAAAAAAGAAAAAAAAAAAAAAAAAAAGGTAATGTTTTAAAAAACAGTGAAAATAATTCAATAGTGAGTACTATTATATATAGTAAGATAATTAACTAATGGTGTGACAAAAAGTAGATTGAATTGAAGTTTGTTTCAAGCCAAAAATTAACCCATTTCTAATTTCAGAAACACACATGAATATATGTGGTTTGTTTTGAAATCTTGTGATAGGGTACATATTTGTTAATTTGATGGGTTATAGATAGATGATAAATGTATATATACATGTGCCTTTTGTAGGTATATATTTTGGCCTTCTTTTAATTTTAAGTAAATATATATACGAAGACATGTAAATAAATGTAGTAATAGTGGTAGTAGTGGATTGTGGGGGTACATATGGATGCATTAAATTCCAAAGTGAAAAAGGGGAACAACTTTTTCTATAAAACCTTCCTTTTTGCATTGCATGACATTTGACATTTGACATTTGATATTTGATATAAATGCAAGCAAACCCAACGAATATTCTCCCTTTCTACATTATTATTGTTGTTTTTGTGCACTTCTTTTATAAACTGCCCACCATTTTCATCTCCATTTCACTTTCTTATATCCTTTTCCAAACATATATATATTTATAAGCATATGTGCTTTCTTTTATTCATGGCCCCCTTTTTCTAGATGCCTTCCTTGGAATATGGTCATGAGGGAGACGGATTACATATATAGAATTGAAGATTCATTAATTAATCGGCAAGCTCCAAAATAATTATAATTACAAAAAAATACTTGATTATGAGCCACTGATTATATTTTTATGAAAGTTTTGTAAGATTAAAAAATAAATAAAATAAAAGAATATGGTTAAAGTAGTTATAGGGCAGCCAAAATATCAGAAAAGAGGGTGTTATTTTTCGTTCATCTATGAGCGCAGAAGCACGCTTTCTTGAATCCATCAAAGAACAAATGCATTGGAATTTACGAACCCAAATATCTAAACTAATTATTAATTAATAATTTTTTTTTTTTATATAACAGAAAAAAAAATTCAAAAAAAATTCCTGAATTTGCATGTCGCCAAACCCTAAATATTCCTTCTTGTTCTGTTTCTTTACTGCTTCCCAGGAACCATCATCACAAAAACCAGATAATTTTCAAAGCCAAACGTACGTTTAAAGATATTTTATACATAGGAGTGGTATAATTAAAAATATTGTTTATACAAACCTACCACTTTCTTACATCAAAAATCAAAATCTTTGATTACTAGTTTTACTACCAATAGATTACTTGCAATTACTCTTAATTTGACTTGGGACTTCACCTTTTCCATTTTTTTTCCCTATCATTTTCCACTCCTCTCTCTCACTTTCTTCTATATTTGGCCCCATTTTTCAGTTATGTCAAGCTCATCTCTTAAAAGTTTTTATCTTACCGTTGAGTTGTTTTTGCATGTTTAGACTTTGTCAAGCTCAGGCAAGATTTGTTGCTGAACCCATAGTTGACAGATCAATTATGAAAATTATGCTGAAATATATTTTATTTAAAATTTTATATATGTCAATTGAAATTTAATTATAAGAGCGAAATAGACTATGAGCACTGTAAATTATTTAAAAAGAGTATTCCATTTCATTTTTGCAAATTCCTTAATTATTTACTTTAATTGTCACTTATTTTTGCTTTCTTATTTTGAAATTCAGGGTAAGTGATTTAATTTATTTATTTTTCTAATTCTCCAATATTGGCATAGATGACTAATTCATTTTCAATTAAATCAAATATATAGATGAATCTAGTTTAGTTAATAGATATTAATTAAAACCTCTCATTTAAATTAAAAAAAAAAAAATCAAAACTTTCAATATCAATCACCATCGGTGCATGACAAGTGATCACCTTGGAAGGCAATCAATACTTGTCTGTCTCTTTCCTTGCCTCCTACTCATGTAAAAGATAAATGATGAATTTTTAATTAATGGTTGCTTGTGGGATTCGTAGAATGATATGATAATTAATATCACCCAAGAATTATTGCACTGGCGGAGGGAAGGGGGACTATAGGAGGGATCATGGCCCATAACCTCTTAAATTAAAATTTTTTTTAATGTTAATATTATTAAAATTTAATTATATATTATGTTTGATCCTCCTTATTTTTAGTGAAAATTTCCTTTAAACATATATAAATTAATTTAATTATATATATCACTTTAATATAAATTATAATATAAAAAATTTAATCCCTTAAAAAAAAATTTAGCTCTTTCACTGAATTATTGTATATATTAAATTAAATTATAAAGTACTCCTAAGTAAATTATGGATTGCAAAGTTAAAACAACATCATCACTCATTTTAGAGAAAATGTGAGTGAAAAATATATATTTTTTATCTGTACCAAATGAACAAAAAGCAAAAGCTCCATAATCATTACCCACGAGCACAACAAACAACATTGTCTTTTTTTTTATTTTATTTTCCGTGATAAGCTGTTCTTTTATTAAAGATGTATGTGGGCAGTTCCCTTAATGAGTGTAACCAATCCATATTTAATTTAGTGGACATTTATGTTAAATTATCATGATTCTATAATATTTTAGAAAGGGACTTATTTCCCACATCTTTTTTCTTTATTAATTAAGTTAGTGAATAGATGTTAATTATATTATGCAAATTCAGAAGAAATCTGATTGTTATTGTTGAAAGTTTATGAGCATAATTTCATTGTCTGGCAATGCCTACTTCCATATGAACTGCTCTAAACCTTGACCACATTAATTAGGCTAAATATGTTAGCTAGGACTTCTTGCAAAATCTCTTTCTCCATAAATTTTCACTTCATCCACATTTTAAGATTTTGTTTAGTATAATTGGATTTCGTAAAATTTATTTAAAATTTTATATTTTCATATTTGATATAAATAAAAATGTCCATTTTATTCTTATAGACTAACTTTTCTACTTGAAATTTCTTTATACAAAATAATGAGTAAATTTATCAACATTTGATGAAATATTCATTAAAAAATCCTTTATTATTATACATGCTTATTCAAATTAACTAACAATTCAAAAGTAATCATGAAAATTAATACACATGAGCATAATTATAACTTTATATTTAGCGTATCCAATATCGATCTATCATTATAATTTTTTGTTTGTACATTAATTTTATTAATAAAATTTAAATCTTAACGTCCACTCTTAAAATAGTTTCATTTTACAACTGAACTAAAATACCAGTTATCTACCACCATAATTAATAACTTCATTATCTATTTACTTAACGGTTCATTCATATAATACCAAAATGATTTAGAACCATACATGTTATTATTATTATAATCTCCTCCTTCTGTGCAATTTCTCATAAACAAATAATTTCTATCCTTAAAAAGAATAAACTCTTTTCAGAAGTTAATCAGCGAATGTTTTTGTGTGTTGGGCTCGTTAAAAATTTAGTCTCGAGAATATATATGTACATAATATAATATGGACCGACCCTGATTTCCAAGATTAAAACAAAAACAAATGATGATGATCATAACCATCATCAGTGATTATCAATTAAAAGTAAAATATTACCCAAACCCCCATGCCATGCGCACGATTGATGGTTCACTCTCGAATATCCCATACTAAAAACAAAATACAAAGTTCCCTAAAATTCGATCCTCTTTTTATTTATTTATTTTAGATTTATTAAATTTCTCTAATAACTTTTTAATGTTCTTTCTATAAGTGTCTTTAGAGCATTGATTAAAAAGAATTATTCATGTAACGAAAAGAAAATTTAAAAGATAACTATATATTCAGATTGTTAATGTAAACACACCTCCATTGAAGTCAATAATAAACAACTAATACTCACCTACCATGTGCAAGCTACAGCTAGCCTCCGCCTTCCTCCATGTGCAGCTCCATCAATTACGGGTTAATTAGTACTAACATTTTCCTATAAATAACCTATAAACTCTCTTGTATAAACACACAATATATATAAAAACATTCAATTCCTTCTCTGTTATTCTTGTTCTAACATGGTATCAGAGCCATAAAACTCAATAAAAGTCTGAATCTTCAGTCTTAAAATTACAAAACTCCATTTTCATTTTCTTCTTCAAATCTGTCCCAACTCGTGTCCCCATGCACACGTCAAAAAATTTTTTTGATCATACCATCATAAAGCCCACAAAATTCTAAGAATTTTAAAAAAAAATTCGCCGGAAACGGAGGCCGGACGCTCCCACACGCGCCACCTGAATCACTGCGACTGGGCCTCACTCGCACACGCGCCGTCTGGAGGTTGAAGACGCTGACGTGGCACCACGTCATCATCCGCTGCCCAATCAGCACCACGTAGACCAATTACAATCCGCCACGTGTCAACCGCAGTGCCACGTCATCTTCAGCCACGTCAGCTCCAGCTGTATACATAAACCAATCACAAGTTGACACGTGTCACTTTGTCAGTGACACGTCATCTGGATCGGATCCGACCCGCGCAGCGACCCGACCCGATCTGTCCTCCGACCCGCGCAGTGACCCGACCCGGTCTGCGCTCCGACCCGCTTGGTTCAACCACTTCGATTTGCATTCTGGTTCTGGTTTTGACCGAATCGGTTCATTCAGGTTTGACCGACCGGTTCACCCTTATTCATACCGGTTTTGAATAAAACCGGAC
>CATKHJ010706918.1:0-10765 GCA_949750685.1 Vernicia montana | reverse complement strand
AAAGGGGAACAAAAGAAAAGGGGAACATGCAAAGGGAAATAACAATAAAGCAAAGCAATAAAAGAAACTAAGCTAAAAGAAAACTAGCAATAAAAGAAACTAAGCTAAAAGAAAACTAAAAGCAAACAAAAGCAAGTGAAGAAAGCAAAACATACTTCAAAACAAATAAATAAATAAATAAATAAGGAAGAAAATAAATACCTTTTGGTGACGAGGCTTCGGGACGTATAGACGGAGCGGGCGACCGGATCGCAATTTCACCTTGACTTGACTCGGCGGAACCAAAGCCTCCTAATGGCTACTCGGACGGCTCTTAGGACTCTCTTGAACTGGCTTGGGAGAACCCACAAACAACCATCCAACAAGAACAAAGCTTTGAACTAAAAGGCAGCTCTTTTCGAACAAAGCCTTTAAAAAAGGGCTAGCTTTTAACCAATTAGGCTTGATTTTAGCTAGTTTTGAGTGTTAACTTGTGTAGAAGTGAGTTGGGAGGGCTAGTTTATATAGGAATAGCAGCTAGGGAAGATTTTTAGATTTTCCAATGTGGGATTTGACATTCTGACGCTCAAAATAGCACACGGGGCTTCTGGAACCGCACACGGAGCATTCTGGACTGCACATTAGAAGATGGATCGCACAGAGTAGGAGGAACCACATAGGGCAATTTTAGGACCGCACACAGCCTGTGCGGTCCCTGGAGGACCCTGTACGGTCCTCCAGGTCAGACAGGGCCGGTTCTGCCGTTTTTCAATGTTTTGATCCGTTTCAACTCCGTTTTACACGATTCTAGTTGCATTGTTCTCGTTATTCAATCCCGGATGATATGAGGATGTTTCAGAGGCCAAATAGTATGTCTCAGGTCCCGAGGCTCAGATTCTCAATTTTTGAGATTTTGGCGATCTTTAGCGATTTTGCTTCCGGAGGTCTGTTTACCGAGCCTAGGTGCCTTTAAGGTTCAAATGCATACTGGAGGGTGAAAAATTAAGGATTCACAAGGGTACATTTCATTAGTTTTTACCTCAACTTGGTTCTGCCTTTATGATTGTCCAACTTAAGGATTAATATCAAGAATTCTGCTAATTCAAATACCTTATCACAGTCTAGAAATTTTTATATATCTCCCAACGTACTTGGATTTAGGTTCTAAAATATTTAAATCATCTACAATACATATCAGGGTACATTTCTTATGTTTACATTTCTTATGTTTTAACCATCTTTGAATTCTGATCTTAAGATACTCAAAACTGACCTTAAACTTTCTGAATTCTCAGGGTAAGTCTGCAGGATGCAGTTTCCTTTTTCTTCTCACATCTCCAAAACTAGAAAGAAATAGCTTAAACTTCCTTATAGTGAAATAAAATAAAGACATAGAGTTACAATTTTAATGCTTTGACTTTCTCCAAATTCGTACTCCAAATTACTCAATTTTTCCTCTCAAATTCCAGGACTTTCTAAATCCTAGGCTGTCTTCCTTGGTTCATTGCTTTCTTCACTTACTTCTTTCATTTCTTACTTCTTTTTACTAGAACTACCCTAGTTAAGTCTTTTCCCCTCATCAATTCATCTTCCTCAACTGCAAAATCTCATTTTTTCATTACACATCAACCAAGCCTAGTCACTTCATCATCACCATAACATAACCAACACCAAGCATAGTCACATATACATATATGCATGGAAAGACTAATTAATTCATACACTTACCTTAAAAAATTCCCCTCCTCCTCTTCTTCTTCTTCTTGCTCTCTCTTTCTTTCTCTCTTTCTTTTTCCTTAGTAAATTTTTAAGAAAGGAAGATGATAATCCTTATCTTCCTTTCAAGCTTCTTATATATATTTTTTTCTTTTTCTTTTATTTTTTTCTTACTTGAATTTTGGCACAACCATCACCTTTAAATTCCATCACATGGCCGGCCATCCTTACTTTAATTTAATTTTATTTTATTTTAGTCAAAGTCTTAATTATTATCCTTTTAGGAAAATTACAATTTTACCCTTAATACTTAAAATTTTCCTACACTTTCTAATTGAAGTCTAGAACTATTTTTAGTCTATAATTTAGGTTTCTAATATTACATTTAAATAGTTCTCTATTTATTTTTCTTAAGTTAAAATTTCTGAAAAATTCTAAAAGTCATTAGCCTACCGATATCGCATATACTAATCCGATTTCTTAATTGCACTCTACATAATTCTTTAAATTCCTATTTTCCTAGTTTCTAGGTTTCTAGTGATCTAACGAAATCCTGGGGTGTTACAAATGTCTCCCTCAGTAGAAGGATCATTGTCGGTTGTGTTTAAAGGCTCACCTTTGACGGGCACAACAACAAAAGGCAGTATAGTTTCTTCTTCTTCGATTGCCAACGTTTTGTAATAATCGTCAAAATCAAAAGTATTGAAGTTTTCTTCTACAAGACAACAGACTTTATAAGTGAATGTACTTAGCATGAAAATAAAATCTATTAAATGCTAAGTATATTATACTAAGAGATTGAGCTTCGTCAATTGAAACTGGAGGAGCATCGACAATAGAGACATGGGGCTCTTTGCTCCCCATTTCCTCCACATGAATGGTCAGAGCTTCTTTTCGAACTTCCTCAATCCGAACAATATCATCATCCCGAAGAATGTTTGTTTTTTCTCTGATGACCTATTTGGTCAGAAATCGGCTCATCTGAATCAAAGTGGAGATAGATTGTAAATCCTCCTCATCCACCAAAGTTAGAGCCAAAGCAGGAACCATTTTCTCCACCTCCAAGGGTTGGGCTGCAGCTTCTTCGACACACTCTTTTTGAGAAGTCGAGCCTACTTTGGCCTTCCCCTTTCCAGTAGGAGTAGACTTCTTCGACCTACGAGTAGCTTTCTTCGCTGCAGCTTCTTCACTGATTTTTATTCCACCAGCAGGCTCTTTAGTCTTTTTCTCAGCCTTTTGCTTCTTCCATTTTTCAGCAGCTAGTTTTGCAGAAGTAAGAGCAAAAGATGGCATCTCCACTCTTAAAGGCTACCAATTCTCTTCGCTAAGCAATATTAGCCTGTTAGTAATTTTATCAACGCTTGGTAAGCGAGCGTGACAATTGTATGTTAGTGGAGTGATTCCTTCTAAACGCTTCTCCACATCAGCCCAAAAGTTATCTTTTTTAGCTTCTACTGCGAAGAGAGTATGATGTTAGCAATTTGCAAAAATGAAAATTAATAAGTAAAAATAAAATAAATGGGTAACACCAACTCACCCCTAGCACCACTCAACTTCACAAAGGAAAACAACATACCTTGAGTGTCTTCCAATGTCATGCACACCTCTAGTATCTTTAGGTGGTAAGAAGACCTTCCTCGAATCAAAGTCTAATCCCAATCTTTTCTTCATCACTCAGATCCTCAGGCCAATATGTTAAAATGCCAACTTGGGTCATCAAGTGCCCAGGAAAGCCGAAGCCAGGACCTTTTTCGGCATCAGTAGCTTTTCGCCTAATCACAGCGAATTGATCAGCCCAAGCTGGGACTTTATTTTCTTTACCAATAAAAAGATGGCCCTTAGGACTAGCCGATGTGGTGTAAATGAAGCCCTCTGTAGATCTTCCTATCTTAAAAAAAACTTGAAACATCTTCAGTGTGGGAGTAATCTTCAGGGAAGTGTAGATTACTTTGAAGAAAAACATTTCCCTTATGGCGTTTGGATGAAGCACCATAGGGTTCACTTGGTAATGGTTGAAGAGAGCTGTCATAAAAGGAGAAGGGGACCACCTCAAGCCAGCCACTATTTGTTGATGGAAAAAGATGTCGTTGCAAGAGTTCATCGGTAATTCACTCAAGGACTTCTCAATATCCATCTTATCATCCACAAAGATCCTTTCATTGGGATTAGGAATGTACAACTCAAATTCACCATTAGCAGGTTTTAAATTTTGTTCCCAAATATGGAAATCCTTCTCTTGAGCCACAGAGGCTGTGTTGTGCCATTACTTGAGCAAGGAGATAGAAAAATTGACAACAATAGTTTTTGAGGCCATTCTTACTGATTTGAAAGTAGTATTAGAAGAAAAAACGCAAGAAAATGCAAGAATATAAGCTTGAAGAATCACTTCAATGGAAGAAATTGCAGAAATCGCAGAAGAGCAAGATAAAGCGGTAAATAGTGTAAAGAAGAAACAAAGGAAGAAGAAACCTATTTATAGAAGGAAGAGGCTCTCGAAAACCGTTCATCAACCAAATGGATCCAACGGTTGATGAGAATTAATCAAACGGCTATCATCGAAGAGTATTTTTTCTCCTAATTTCTCTCTCTGATACGCGTCACTCACAGCCGAAATAATCTCACGGTTACCCATAAAAAATCCTGGTTGTCAAAAGGTCAAAAGATTTATAATCGTTGCCCTTCTTTGAAGAACAAGCTCCAAGTGAGAAGCTGAAGCCGAAAGGGTTCGATGCCATACCAAATCGAACAAACTTCTTCGAATAGAAACAATCTCAAAATATAAATGTTTCAACACAGATCTTATAAAATATATCCATATTGAAACAAGGGGGCCACTGATAAGGATAAAACTAAGCCTTAAGAGAATTTGGGCTTTAGGGTTTTGGGGCCATTAAGAATACAGATCTCTCAAAGAATCTAATAGGCTTCTCTCGAGGAAGAGTTATAATCAAAGAATTCTTTCTATTCAAGAGAAAGCAAGAGAAATCTTCAGAAGGTTTTAAGTCAAATCGAAGAGCAAGTCCAAGAGTGCTGTCATCCGAAGAGCTTTTCTTCTCTTATTGTCCATACTCAATATGAAAGACATCCGAAGAACTTCTTCATCAATGACTGATTATGCCTTTTCAAAAAAGCCCTTCGCTGACACACATTCTACATCATTCTACTGATATCAGCTATCTGACGTGAAACGTAATAGCCAAGCATGATGAAGCACACAAGCTCACTTGCCTCATAGGAGAGAGGACTTCTTAAGATGACACCAATCCACCCATCTCCTTGGCATCATAAGGAACAAACAAGTATTGCTTCCTCATTTTATCAGAAGATATCTCTACTTAGCCAGGTATAAAAGGTTATCTTACATGTTCATGCAAGCTTAGCTCTCTCTTCATACTTTTATCTCTTTCTCTCACTTACAAAAAATTTTACTTACACCTTAAGCTTTGTAAACAATCTCATTTCATGGCTAACTTGAGCGTTAGAGTTTCATTCCCAAGCTAAGGCCTGGACTCCTTCACTTTCTTGTGTGTTTTGCAAACTAGTCCATCAAGCTTTATCAAGAATACAGTCCATTTCCTCTTGATCTAAATATCTGAGTGTATCACTAGGTTTCATGTAGTTCGTTTAGGGACTAATGGAAGAAGCACCAATGGGAATGATGATCATAGAAGATGGTGGTTCACGGTGGTGATGCTTCGCTGCTGGCGGCGGTAGTAGCGACTGGACTAGTGTGATTCTTGGTGGCGGATCGGTGAAGGCTTTGGTGGTTTCTCTAGCGGTAGCAAGGAAGCAACGAACAGCAAGTGAACCTAGATATGGGTTTAATTTTGAAACTCTTATTTGGGTTTCATTGTTTTTTTTTTTTTTTTTTTTGTTAATTTGAAGTTTTTAATTTTAATAATTTTATTATTTAAAAATATAAAATGAGTCTCTTTTCTGATTTAGTAGGTCCACATAACGTCTGTTAGAGTCATGTGACCGATGTAAATCCTCAATTGAGCAAAAAATTTAGTATAGGGGTGAATTGATCCAATTTTTTTTCAAACCTCAAATTGAGTATTTGGCAAAAGTACAAAAGCCCAAATTGGGTATTTTCCCTTTCTATTACATCGATTCACCTATGAATATTAAGAATTTCTATCAAAGTGAAATTCTAACCAATATTAACATGAATATACATATATAATATATTAAAAGAGTATTGCTATTTTCACGTCCTATATTTCATCATTTCTCTTCGTTATATTATTGACAAAATGAGAATGAAAGAGAAAATAAGAAGATTGTTATTTTTGTGTGTTGTTCATTGTACAAAGGAAAAGGTATTTTATACCCTTCAAATGATGACAGATAAGGTA
Source organism: Vernicia montana (assembly GCA_949750685.1). Lineage (NCBI taxonomy): Eukaryota > Viridiplantae > Streptophyta > Magnoliopsida > Malpighiales > Euphorbiaceae > Vernicia > Vernicia montana. The sequence goes on along the minus strand of CATKHJ010706918.1, from coordinate 4,712 downwards.
AGGAAAAGGCACATGAGCTCCACTGTTGCTTTCATGGAGGATGAGGCTTGAGCTTTGATACAACTCTACTTCTACTTTTTCAGGTAAGTAGTTGAATATATGTAAATAGTTCTATTTTATTTTCAACTCTCAATTCCCTTTTTTCATTTAAAAAAAAGAAAAAGAAAAACTCTTATCTTTTTCAAATATGAAATTCCCTCCCTCCCTTTTCTTTTTAGAAAAAATCTCTCTCAAAATTGATTTTGAACAAAATTTATATTTGATTTTTGTTTTCTAAAAATTAATTTGAGACTTATAAAAACTAAAAGACAATTACTTGTTTTTTATTGGCTCATGATAATTCTTCTTTATTTTTAGTTTAAGATCAACTTTTTGCAAAACTAGTTAGAAATCTAAAAATTTGGAATTTATGCTTCTGAAGAATATGTTAAAAAAACTTCACGCCATATCTCAAGATTAGTAAATAAAAATGGATGCAGATACAAGGAATAAAAGAAAGAATTTTATAAAATTGTTTTAAGAGGAAAAGAATAGAAAAAAAATGTTGATTTGAAGGAAATTTTATTTTGATTATTAAAATTTAGTATAAAAACAAATTTGAGTCTAGTTTGAAATGGAGGTAAGGATGGGGAAAGTTAAAAAGGAAAGAGAGATACTTGGGAGGGTCGAGTTGCAGGCTATAATCAGTAAAGAAAATTACAAGTTGAACGGACTAAATTTTTAAAAATTTTAATATTTTTTAAATTTAAATTCAGTACATAAACAGGTTTACTTGAAAATAAAAATAGTGTAGTTAAGTAAATTTATTTTGTACTATTGAGCATTAAAAAGGCGATCTCAAGTTTGAGTTTTGGTGGAAATCAAATTAAAGAAAATAAATAAATAAATAAATTTATTTTGATTCATTAATTAGACAGTGGCAATAGAAATAGTAGTGCCCATTTTAAAATTGGTTTTATTTTATTTTTTTTACTTTTATTTCTTATAAAAAATGACTTTTTTTTTTAAAGAAATTCTTGTATATTGCACCTATGTTGGCTGTGTACGCCATGATACTCTGATCGGCTTGCAAGGTGTTTATTTTTTCAAAAAGTATTTTTTTATAAATTTTTTTTTGAAAAAGCCATTTAACTCCTTCCATTCTATAATTACTGTAGTTTTAGAGAATTTTTTTTTTAAAATAATTATCGTTTTAGGAGTTCAAGAATAAATGAGATATTTATTATTATTATTTTTTTATTTTATTTTTTTATTTTTTTATTAAATATTTGTATTTATTATTTTTATTTTTCTGCATCAAAATAATATTTTTATTTTATAATTGAGACAGTTTAATGACTTTCTTAATTCGTATACTAAAATCTTAAATGATTGATAAATATTATAAAACGGAGGAGTTTATAAATTAATATATTATTTTTATTATTTTGATTTGAAATTAGAGTTTAAAATATTTAAAGTTTTGAAGATCATTTTAATATTATTAAACTGTAACTCAATGTCATTGATTTACTATTATTTTTTAATATTGCTTATTGTTATTTAATCCAACATTATACATTCTACTATTTATTTTTAAATAATTATAAGAAAAAAAAAGTAAATAAATTATGTGAACTCTAGAAGTTAGCAATTACATTTTTTTAAAGATAAGTTGAGAATGAATTAAGGCAGAACTATATGTTCATGAGAGGAGATGTTAATGAGAAGTAGTGCCCAATCAACTATCATACACCACACTGTTTATTCCTCGTTGACTGCTCCACAAAAAAGCCCTACAGATGAAATCACAAGACATCTGGTGCGATAACAGCCGTTGATAAGATCTAATTGCCACCGAACGTTTGATTATCAAAAGGATGATGTAACACCCAAGAAGACCCCCACTTTTTTCAACTTTCCCGCCAAAAAAAAATAACAGAATCAACATTCTCTTTTCTTTCCTCTCTGTAACCAACCCAAGTAACCGTCAGGGTTTCGCAATTCCCATTTCCCAATGCCACGCGCCTTCTCATTCCACGCTCTCACACCTCCCTAGCTAATATTGAGCCACCTGTAACCGCACAGATTCGCCTATAAATATCTGCCCAAAACCTTCTCTCTTCTTCTTCACATTTCACAATTCTCTCTCTCGCTCTCCAATGGCTACTTCTCTGTCATTGGTGGTTCTCCTTGCTATCTTGATCCTCTCTCTCTTCATCTCCCAAGCAAATGCCACTGCAGCCCTCAACTCCACCTCCCCCTCCTCTTCCGCCACCACCTCCACCTCCACTTCCATCTCCACTACCACTCTCTCACCGCCACTACAGCCGTCACAAACACCGCAGTCAACTCCATTATCTACTCCACCTACAATCTCTCACGATCTCCATGAGAACGCCTTCTTCTCTCACACAGCTCTCCTAGCTCCGATCCTTTCTCATCTCGGTTTCAACGAGCTGTCTATGGCGGCTCCTTCTCTCTCCTCCGACTCCTCTGCCACCGCCTGGTCTGGTCCATCCACTATCTTTGCTCCCTCTGATTCCTCTCTCCATACATGCTTATCTTGTTCTATTCCAAATATCCTTCGTGAACACATGATTCCTGGTCTTTACACCATCGATTATCTCCGCAAACTCGCCTTTGGCACTAAAATTGAAACTCTAAGTCCTGGCCGTTGCCTCACCGTCACCTCCACTTCCATAAAAAGTACCACCGCATCATCCTCCGCTGTCAAGGTTTTCATCGGTGGCGTGGAGATCACGCATCCAGATCTGTTCAACAATGGTATCATTATAGTTCATGGAATTCAAGGCTATGTCGCTCCTCTCTCGCAGTTCTCTTGCGATGTGGAGAGATTGAACTCTCTTATGATTCCGTTTCACCTGCCAGATCGCGTGTCTCGCCAGATACAACACCAGCCTCTGGCGCAACCTGCTATCATGCACTTGATGCTGCGTGACGCCATGCTCAGGCTCCGCAACAATGGCTTTAGCATACTCTCTTTGGCAATGAGAGTGAAATACGCTGAGCTGGTGAGCTTAAGCAACATGACGGTGTTTGCTCTTGATGACGCTTCAATTTTCTCTGGATCTCACTCGTACATCAGCAGCATCAGGTTTCACATCGTGCCTAACCATTTTTTGACTGCTGCTGACCTGGAAAAGCTTCCAGTGGGATCCACACTGCCGTCGCTTGAAAGAGGCCAATCTCTGGTGGTTACTACTGTTGGTGGAGGCGGTCCAGCGGCGTACCCGATGAGGATTAACTATGTGAGACTTAAAGTGCCTGATGTGATACGTAATCTGAAGATTGTGGTGCACAGCCTTTACCTGCCATTCCCAAGGATTGATCTCGGTGCTGCTGGCTTTGATGGGATCATGGGCACAGAACTGGACGGTGGAGATCATGCAGCTGTGGAAGAAGCCTGTGCAGTGAAGATGGAGGAAGGTGGAATTTGTGATGGAGTGCCTATGCCTCAGGTGAAGCCAACAGCGAAGATTGAAGATCAGCATGGCCTGTAGGTGAAGATTGAAGAAGAGTCATTGTTTCTTCTGTTGATGATGACGTGTCCTGTAAATAGCTTTCTTCTTGAATAACGGTTTCAGTCTGCTGTTAGTCAGCGTTGAGTCTTTTTTTTGCCAAATAGTCAGCGTTGAGTCAAAGTTTGTGTTTAGCTGTTTTTAGTCACCAGTACTAAAACGAGTTTTTACAAGAACTGTAAAGGTCTATTGAAGAGAGAATTGTGTGTACTGTGTATGCTATAAAAAATCCCATCTATCTGATTTTGAAATTTTCATTTTCATTTTCTTGTGTATTTGCTTGTTTGTTTTTCTAAGATGATTTCAATTTTCATGCATATGTACAGTATATAACTGCGTAGGTATTTTAATACCTATCAAGAATTTAAAAAAAAAGGAAAATTTCAAAACTAACTAAAAAATGAAAAAAAAAAAAAAAAAAAAAGCTTTTTATGGTGTGAAAACTTTTCTTTCAAAAATATCGTCATTAATTTGAAAATTATTTTTTATACGGTAATATATTGCTCTCTCGCTCTGCTCTCATTTCACACGTGGTATCCTACTTGCCTAGCTAAAACAGTAAACTCATAAGTCTATTATAGTCCTACTTACCATCACCTCAAACATAATGCCAAGAGACTATGTGAAATGAATGAAAGAGGTTCCAAATGCCATGAAGAATGGACCCAGGCTTAGAAGAAAAATGAGTTGCAAGGAATCACTCTCAACTATTAATTTGACTATATTTTATAATGCAAAATTATAAGAACTCAGAATTTTTTACGGAGTTAAAGTTAATATATATATATGTAACTTATAATATTCAATTGAACGATTTTAAACTATAAGAACTAAATGGGAAAAAATTCTAAATCAAAAGTTATATCTCAATCAAATTTTGCCTTTCCTATAAAAAAAAAAAAAAAAATCAAATTTTGCCTTTATAATTTAGCAGAAGTTTGAATCCCAATGAAGCGTGGAGATCAATATATCATGACCACTTTTAAACTTTATAGTATATAATAATATATAATTAATGTTTATTTTTATTATTCATCATTAAACCCCAAATCTATTATAATTCTATGTAAATCTTTTCTTAATTCTTAAAAATATGAGGATAATTTTAATAAAATAAATAAAAATATGATTAAATTTTAAAATTAAAATTAAATATTTATTTTAGAAAGTTTGAATATAAGTGTTCGTCAA
>CATKHJ010706747.1:0-22203 GCA_949750685.1 Vernicia montana | reverse complement strand
ACTGTTGCGTTTCAAATGCTCGCAAAGAAGACAATGGTTTGTCACATTGTTTCACTATTACAGTCGCAGTTTTTTAAAACCAACTATATGGCAGTTGGATGTTCTGTTGAACATTTGCGATCTGCGAATCAGTTTGCTCTTGTTAAGGTAGTTGATTCTATGTCAGGTCTTTTTCTATTGAAATTTGTATTCGGCCACTGATGATTAATGAAATTTTATTTTATTTCAAAAAAAAAAATAAAAAACACTAAATAAAATCAGAAAATTAAATTATTACATAAATATTTTCCTTATCAGTGAATGTTTTGATACTATAATTATTAATAGACTAAAATGTGCGATATAGAAAAAAACTATACATATTTGGCAAAAAAAAATAAAAAATAAAAAAACTTTATACAATATATATTTTTAAATTCAGTCAATAAAAAATATACCCGAGTAAACTTACACGTTAAATGAGATTAATTTTTTTTTTAGACGGATTCAATGACACAATTCCACACTATGCTTATACATTAAAGAAAAATTTTATACAATAATTTCATCAATAAACAATTAAACTGGATTAGAGATATAAAAAGTTAAAAAGGGTTTTTGATAGGATTTCGCCTATTTTAAAACACTATTTTGACAGGGCGGTTGAAAAATCTCTGTCACAGGTGGTAACCTACGAAAATGCCGCTTCTTCTTCTTCCCAAAATACGTGACACAGTCCCACTCCAGACAAATATTTTCTCTAAACCCTAAACACATAAACAAAAAAACCCTAAAAATTTCAATTCCCTTTTACTGTTTTTAGCTTATAAGCAGAAAAAATATATCCTTTACCTTGTTCCCGCCTCCTTCCTTTTTTCATTTTCTCTTTGTTTCAAAATCCTCTGTTTATAGAGAAAGGAACAGAACAGAACAGAACAGAGTATTGAAATGCTCTTTAGGGATGCAGAAATTATTGAAAAAAAACCCAAACCCCCTCCTTTCTAGTTCCAGTTTTCTTTCTCTGTCTGTTGGGTTTTTTTCTGATAAAACCCCTTTTGTTTCTCTGTCTCCAAAAACCCATAATTGTTTCTCAATGCCTATGGCTACCAGTGTCTCTGGTGGCTCTTCTTTGGCTGCCTGTGTATCCAGAAAGCCTGCCATTAAACCCATTTTGCCCTCTCGTTTCTCGGCTAACTACAGTGCTTGCCGCTGTGTAAGTGACAACAGAACGACAACGGCCCCTTTTCGGGCTTGGGTTGTTGCCCGGCCTGCCTTATATAACACGGTAGCTGTGTCGGATGGACCCGTTATTGCTGCTGCTTCAGCGGCGGCAGTTGAGGGATTGAAGAGTTCTGATGGAGGAGATGGTGGAAAAGAAGAAAAAGGGGAAAAAGGTTCGGAGGAGAAGGCGGGGAGGTTGAATAGGCGGCAGAAGGGGTCAAGTGAAGTAGAGGGGAACACTGATTTGTTGACAATTCCTGGAGTGGGGCCTAAGAACTGGAGGAAGCTGGTGGAGAAAGGGCTTCGTGGAATGGCTGAGCTCAAGCAGTTGTATAAGGACAAGGTATTGTTGATTTTTCTTTTTAAGGTGCAAAAATTTAGCTGGGTGATAGTACATTTTATTGCAGAAATATCTCTGCCATAGAGGATTTTTGGAAGGATAGTTTTGCTGTGAGGATTTTTTGTATGCAATAGTGTGGTTATTTGTGTTGAAATAGAGGTTTTGGGATGTAAAGCTGATTTTGTTTGCGAATTTGCCTAGATAATATTGGCAACTGACCTTTACTTCACACTTGTTTTCTAGTATTGTCATATTATAATGAATGTTAGCATTCTGAGAAACGAAACTAGCTCTGCTGTTGTGCTTGTGTTTGCTTGGCATAATTTAGAAATTTATAGTCATTGCAGTAGAACATGAGAATGTGATTTTTATGTTATGTTTGTAATATCCTGATTGGGCTTTCTCATTGCCACTAGTCATCGACTTATATGACTAGCTGAAGAAAAATGAGTAATTTTTTGTTTGATCTCAACAGTGGAACTTTCATAATATATTGAGTTGTTGGTTTCATTGATTTTATACTTACAAGGATATTTCTTCACGTTTGCAGTTTCTTGGGAAGTCCAATGACACAATGGTTGAGTATTTACAGAGTTCTGTAGGAATTATTCATAGAAATCATGCTGAGAGCATAACAGTTTTTATTAAAGAGAGTGTGGATGAAGAGTTAAAGGATGTAAACACAGATGTGAAAGCTGCAGCGAAGAAGCGAATCACTTTTTGTGTTGAGGGAAATATTAGTGTTGGGAAGACAACATTTCTTCAGAGAATAGTTCGTGATACAATTGAGCTTCGTGATCTTGTTGAAGTGGTGCCAGAACCCATTGATAAGTGGCAGGATATTGGACCTGATCACTTTAATATACTCGATGCTTTCTATGCTGAGCCCCATAGATATGCCTATACCTTTCAGAATTATGTGTTTGTCACAAGGGTGATGCAGGAGAGAGAATCATCTGCTGGAGTGAAGCCACTCAGGTTGATGGAGAGGAGTGTTTTCAGTGACAGAATGGTAAGTCCCTGTAATTTTGTTGGTCTCCTTGTGAGTTAGAAAGTTTTAAAATTAACCAAATATATCATCATTTTGTAGTTCTTCAAGTGGTCAAAACTTAATGCATTTCATTTTAATGTCTAGGGCCATGGCATACTCGGTTTTTACCTTCTATATGAAAATAAAGAAAGTCTTTGGAAGGATTTTGGAATTGTCTTAAATGTATTTGATGTTTAATGGTAACCAAATGTGGATTTGAAACCCTTGCAGTTCTTAAATATATTTGATGTTTAATGGTAGCCAAATGTGGATTCGAAATCTTGTAGTTCTTTCTCATTTGGGTGATCCCATCCGAGAGGAACAAAAGGTTGATTTAATAGTTTCAAGGCTGATACTTTTTAATCTCATTGTTACTTGATAAAGGTCTTTGTACGAGCTGTGCATGAAGCAAAGTGGATGAATGAGATGGAGATCAGCATTTATGACTCATGGTTTGATCCAGTTGTGTCAGTTTTACCTGGGCTTATTCCTGATGGCTTCATCTATCTCAGAGCAACCCCTGATACTTGCCACAAGAGAATGAAGCTAAGAAGTAGAACAGAAGAGGGCGGTGTCTCCCTAGATTATCTCCGTGATTTGCATGAAAAACATGAGAGCTGGCTTTTCCCTTTACAGAGTGGTAATCCTGGTGTATTATCCATCAATAAACTACCCCTACAACTGGATAACTCTTTGCATCCTGATATAAGAGATCGTGTGTTTTATTTGGATGGTAATGATATGCATTCAAGCATTCGAAAGGTAAAATATGTACCCTTTCCTGTAAAATTCACATAATTACAAAAGATATCAGCTTAGTTTTCTTTTGTTATGGGCAGGTGCCTGCTTTGGTTCTTGACTGTGAAGCCAATATTGATCTCAACAGAGATATTGAAGCAAAGGAGCAGTAAGATAACAATCCCGTATCTAAATATCATCTCTTATAAGCACAAATAGGAATATTAAGGATTCCATCAATTTATATTTATTATAATGTGGTAACTTGCTACTACATTATACATCTGATTCATTGGTTCAAAGTTCAAACTATGCTCAGACCATCTGATACTGATTTTTTTTTTTTGGGTTGTATTGGGAGAGTGCTCAAAACACAGTGTATGCTATTTCTGCACAATTTTCATTCCACAACTGACGTCATTGCACATTACATTTTCAATCAACCAATTATAAAACTCGAAAACACATTGGACTAGTGAAATTGATGTCATCATGTCAAAGACAGTGGATAGAATGTGCATTATTCATCTCCTCTTAGGCATTAATCTCCTCTATCTTAATACTTCAAAATAGTTGTTAGAATGTGAATGAGAAAGATGGTTTTCTGAATATACTGCTGTCTTCTGGTGATTAGTGCCCGTGGAAAAATTATGCATGTACCAACTTGGATGGTCTCTGCTCGGCATGAGCTATCAATTTATTGCTGGTTGTTTTATTTTGGGCACAACATCTATAAGCAGCTAGTGCTGAAAGTTGTCTTTATGCAATGATTTTTAATTAAAGCTTGTATACTGTCGAGCTAATTTGTTTAATAATCTTCTCTGTGAAGCTATGCACGCCAAGTGGCAGAGTTCTTTAAATATGTGAAGAATAGGAAAGAAGTTTCATCCTCAATTGCTGGTGAAGGTGGTCTCATCAACAGTCGACAGGTCTTGCTGCCTCGTGAAGGTGGATTTTTTTTACCAAACAACAAGCACTTCCCTGAGCATGCTCTCAAATCTTTAGACTTTAGACGAACAATGTCATTCATGCCTGGTCTGTAATTGCTTTGTGGCCTTGTTTTCAAACTCCAGGTCTGTAAAGTATTATCTTTTTTCTGAAATGTCGGTGTGAGTGACGTGTCTAGTTAACACTGCATGTAAAAAATGTTAACCCCTTAGGCTTTAGAGGTGTAGAGATGCTTGTATTGTTGATTGCTTTGGTAGCAGTCTAATGTTTGATTGTTGAAGCTTTATTTCTGCTAGAATGGTTAAGATTAGAAGATAAAAGTGGTGAAATCACAAGTCCCTTTTTGGTTCTTTTTCTTCAATAGAAAAGATAAATATAATCCTGCATTTCAGGAAAGATTAACGTAGGATTTCAGTTATTGATTATAAGCTTAAATTGGAAGAAAGGTTATTATTATAAGAAGTAAATATCAAACGCCTCAGTTTTTGCTGCTATTGATTTATCATTTCATTTTTTGAGGAAATAATGAAGTACTTGTACATTTCTCCTCGTCAGTTGTCATCCTAAAGCTCAAAGACTAAACCTGTAAACACTAACCAATTAATAATACATATATATATTTCTATATTCTCTTGAGCCTATATCATAATTAAGCAAGGATGAAAAAAAAAAAAAACTTATTAGTGAAGCAAGCCAGCAATATCCATTAGAATTGAATAGGTGATTATGAATTTGAATTTGAGTTTAAAATATAAAACTATAAAATTTTAAATGTTTAATCATTTCGAATGATCAACTATTAAAAAAATAACCTTAATTTCATTCTCACAGCAACATTACTTTCATTTTCTCCCACACCCGAAATTTCTAAAAAAAAAGGGGGAAAATCAGCAAAACATCATCTAAAGAAATTGGAGCATCAGGTTGCAAGTACACATGCCAATCTTTAATCCCCATTTAAACCATTTTCCATTTTCCATGATTTAACATCTTTCAATTAGAAATATTCATTGCAAACTCCCCATATTACATCATGAGAACAACAATACATTGAAAATATGAAGCAGTAACATTAAAGAAAAAAAATAAAACAATATACAATACATCTGTCAACGCAAGTCTAAGGAATGAAGAGAGGGTTTGATGAAATTACAGAGTGACATACCATCCATGTCGAGGATAACGTGAGTGATGAGTCGTCCTTTCACTGAATTGGCCGTTGCAAAACCCTTCTTGGGCTGAATATAAATAGCTAAATTTTTTTAAGGAGAGTGTTTATCAGGGTTTGAATTATAGCTTGTATTAAAATTATTATTATTATTATTTTTATTATTTTTGATGAGTTATTTTCAATTGTCATTAATAACATGTTGATGAGTGGAGGTTGTTTTCTTCTTGATACCATTTTGACCATTACAAGGTGTTGGTCTTTTTGGGTACTAGAGAAAAGAAGATCAGGTTGGATAGAAATGGCTGTTTTTGAGAAATGATGTTTTACTAGAATCCCTAAAGCTTTACATTATTTTTAATTAAATTCTAAATATTTTATTTATTTTAATTTAAGAAAATTTTAAGTCTTTCAAAATATTTCATTACCAAGAAATATTATATACAAAGTAGGATATTAATATAAATGTCAATTAAATATTACAACCTAATTTCAACAGAAAATAAATTCAAATAAATCTAAGCAGGACAAAAAATAACTCGAAATCCGTTTAAAAAAACGAAATTCGAATATGGGATCAAGAGTTCTCATAGTCTTAATCCAAGCCATTTGAGTTAGGACTCATTAGCTCATTAACCAATAAAATAGAAACATTATTTCCTGAATTGAAGATTAAATTAACAAAATAATGAGATGAGAATTATATTTTTGTGGATGTATTAATATTTTTGGCAAAAATGTTCTCATTAAAGACAATATAAAGAACAAAATGTAACTATTAAATGGACCTCTTTGATGTCTAGGATTTATTCAATGATTTTATCCGCTTTGCATTACGTGTGCAATTCTGTTCTGTTGACAAATAAAATAACTATAGTTAATGGTTTAGAAGGTTCAGGACTTCAAATGAAAATTTCTAAATTTTTTATATTTTTTAATTAAATTTAGATTATCTCTAATTTAAGGTATGCCCACCAATGTGTCTACTAAACATAAAATATGTGAACCATATGAATCATGAGCAGGTTGACCGGTTCAACGGTTATCCGGTTGATTTAAAGGATTTTTATCGATTTTCTATAAAAATGAGTTTATTATATAATTCGAACCAACCAGTAATTCAGTTCATAAGTTTTTCAGTTCGGTATTGATTTCACAAGAGTGCATTTAACTATTAAATTATTATTAAAATGATAAAAAAAAAATAAAAAATAAAAATTATTTATAATCCTGTGGCTAGGCCATATTCATAATAATATCATGTTGCATTTATTTATGCCTATTTGCATTTGAGATGAACGTAAATTTAAATGTATTTCAAGTAAAAAGTTATAAAATATCCATATGATATTAAATTCAAATATTTATTCATTTCAAATAATTGGCTATGAAAATAAACTCTTAGATAAATCTTCTTTTGGTTGGATTGGTTTATTGAGTGAAGACTAAATTTATGAATATGAATTTAAATTATTAGAATACTGATTTTAACTATTAAAATGGTAAAATTTAAATACACTAAACTAGATTTGATGTAATTATGTATATTTTTAATAAAATATCTTACAAGTGTAAATTTTAAATCATACATTTTTTGTGTATTAAAAATTGAGAAAACCCCACCAAAAATTGAGAAAACTCCACCACTAGCAATCCTGAGTTGTGGCTTTCTTGCATCAAAATGTTTTTATGAACATGTAATTTCTGGTATAATGTTCATGTACAATGGATGTCAGTCCTTCCTCCCATAAAAGGAGCTTTACATAATCATCATTTGTTTTGAACTATCACATAATTTACAATATAAATTACATTTGCTTAGCACTAATGTATCTATCCTATTGCCTCTAACAAAAAAATGTTACTACAAATCTCAAAATCCTGTGCATAACTACTGAATTTTGCTTGCAACAATTCTTTAAAAGGAAAGGAACTAATGAGATTTGCCATCTGCATTACCATATCCCAAGATCGAATGATGGAGAACTCTGAAGGTCTAAATTTTGTATGTTGGATTTTGGAACTACATCCTGCTTCTGTACTGATAACTCAGATCTGTTTTTGAGAAGCATGGTAGCTTGTGCCTCCACAGCATCAAGATCAAGACTTGCAAAGAATTGATCATCATGAAACATTTCCCCATTGGCATCAAATATTTCTGATGGACCCTGCTGGAATGATTTTTTTCTGGAAGCATCCGTTTGCAAAGAGAATTCTCGCTCTAGATTGATTGCAGGAATAGATCCAGACTGACAAAAACTCAATTTTCTTTTCCTGCTTTCCAGCTCTGTGTCATTTTCCTTCAGAAAATCAGTGGTTATACAAGGCTTTGCTGCTGACATTCTCTCTGAGTTTATCTGAAAGGAATCTGAATCTTTCCCAGCAGACTTATTTAAAGAATCTATTTGGGGAGTCCGGAAAGAAGATAATGTCTTGACTGAGGAGCTTATGCTTTCACTAATTCTGCTCATGGAAGTCCCACAATAAGGAGTAACATTGATATAAGAAATTGATTCCCTCTCCATTGGTGATTGGCTGAGCAAAGAACGCCTGTTGCATGAAATTAATTAGGTTATATATTCAGCAGCTTCATTGCAACTGAAAGCCCATAAATGACTGAAAAAAAGGGATGGTTATTTGACCAAACAATGACTTTGGAAGAGAGAACGATAATGATTTGAAGAAGGCACTTTAATGTCATGCACAGACCAAACTTTCTGGAGAACATTCATGATTCACTTATGAGGAAATAAGTGAAGAAATTCACAGAAAAAGAACGAGTGTTGGGAAAGAAGATTGTACAGTTAAACAGCCAAGAGTTTTATCTAACATTAAAAAAGTTCCAAATCAAGCATAATTGACATGCCTATCCCCCAGGATATAGATTGTCTAATGATAATCCATTCTTGTTTCTGGTTTCGTTTCAAGTGCAAAATTTGGTCATTAACTACACCAGACAAAATATTTAGTCTTAAGGTTTGCAAGCAGCAATTTATTCTCCTAATACTAGAAGTTAATTATGAAATAAATGGAGGTAAATATTTTTAAGATGGAGAAAAGCAATTGCTCATTCAGAAAATGGACATATATTTATTGATATCATGAACTATTCTATGTGAAATCTGAAATTCTGACTCACCACAGCAGCAAGTAATCATAATAGCCAACAATGTTGGCAAACTATTTCTATTCCTGAGCATGATATATGATAAGAGAAAGAAAGAGACCTGTAAACTGCCATCATGTCAACTCTACTAGTTTCAGCCTGAGTGCTTGTTGCTGTAGGGTTTGTCTTGTCATCTATAAAACTATCATCATATGAACTGTTGCCTTGGCCATCTTCCTCATCCTCAGACATATCAGCTTCAGAAGAAACCCTGAGCATGCCAGAAATGCAGAAAAGTAAGAATGAAAGAAATTGAAAAATCAAAACTGTCTTATAAGTTTCAGGGAACAATTTGTTTCTATACAGTTATTTATATAGCAGAATGCCCATATCATATTATTCAGAAAATACAAGTTGATAACAGGAAAAACAATTAAAAATAATATTGGGCAGCATACAACTGATCATCCAAACATGACTTACTCGGCTTCCTCCTCAATGAAGGCCTTGACATTGCCAATTTTCTTACTTTTACCTGCACACAAGAGTACTGAATTACTGATAATATTATGAAATTTGATTCCCAAACATATGGCATGCTGTCCACCTGTATTGCAAGCAGGCTTCCATTCAAACAGAAATAATGATGAAACTGATCAGTGAGGGAAAAAGTTTTTCAGTGAGAATTGACAACTATACATTGATTTAAGTTGCCTTTACCATGCTTAATTTTGTTAGGATTGATATCTGAAAAAGATCTATGAAGGTTTGCTATAGGGGCTAATGGTTTTTCTTTATTGCCATCTGGATTCCCATTTCTCTCAGTATCTCCTATTTTCCGCAATCTTTTGAACTTCCGTACTTGTTCAACATTTTCTGACTTGTCTTCAGAACTCAAAAGCCAATCTTTGCTACAACTACTTTTGGTGAGATTTGCCAAGGGAGTATTTTCCTGAGGAACTGGGGAAATTGAGGTGCATCCACCTATTCTGGCAACACCATTCTCCTTATGTATAGGAGTTTGAATTTCATCATTAATCGAAGTAGCTGGGACATTTCTTTGACAGCCACTAGTATTGGCAGCAGTTTCATTTTTGCTTTGACTTTGAGACTTTGGCAGCAGTTCAGCATCCAATTTTTTGGGTGAAACATCTGTAACAAAAAAACACTCATTATTTCCTTTACCATTCAATAATCCTGCAAATTCTCTGGCGCAAGTTAATTAATCCAATGCAACAGTTAAGGGAAGCAAAATTTTCAATCTTCAATATATATGGAAACTGACCAACATTGATTGGAGACTCCGGAACGATACCACTTTGGATCATATTAGTTAGCCTGGGGCTCAGTTCAGTATTGTTATTGTATTCATCAGTCTGTGAAGATGACACCTTGATTTCAAAGCAAGCAAGTGCTTCATCAGCACAATCTCCTTCATTTGAAAGAGTCTTCAATGCTGGAGTCTCAGGAGCTGTTTCAACATGATCCAGTGTTTTCTCTTGCTGGATATTAGACTTAGAAATTGCCAGACCCACATTTGTTTCACATTGTGCCCAAGATGTTGTTAGGTCTGGACTAGACTTTCCTTGCATAGTAAGTTCCTTGTAATCTTTACGTGGAGTCTTCAAACAGCAAGAATTTTGCTTCAAGCAATTTACCAGCACTGTAGTGCTAGCACTAGTACAATTAGAATGTGATGTCTCTTTTAATGGAAGTACAGGGACAGACAAAATGATGACATTTCCAAGAGCATCTACAGACACAAAGTCTGAACCAAAAAGATAGGAATGGGCTGGAGGACTTTCTTCATGGAAATCCAGCACACTATGCCCCTTGGTCTTCATTGGCGATACTTCAGAATCTGTTACTTTTTTCTCTGACTTTGTACTAGGAGAATCAAACCAAATTAGTGAATCTGCAACAGCAGTTTTAAGAAGTTAAAAGCACACTAAATTAACACACATATGCGCACCATAGCATGACATGTAGTTACTAAATATTATCATGAATTTCCTTACAAAAAAAAAAAAAAAACCTTGAGAATTATAACTTTTGAAAATACCATGCATGGGATGTACAACTGCAAGACTTGATAAAAGGAAACAAGAAAGTCAAACAATCAGAAAAATATCTAAGAAACAAATTTCATAGGGGTAAATTCTGAATATGAGAAACATGAAAGAATATTATCAATTAAGTTGGAAACAATGTATCAGGGAACTTAAAAACGAGAAACTCCCTTCAAGCCTAAATGCTTCTCCAACTTTTTTAATGTTAAAATCTTTTATGCAATTTGGAAAATTATGTTTGTATGTTTCAATTTTAATAAGATACAATCGCAAAATTTTGGAGTTGGGAATTTGAATACCTATACATCTGTGGAAAAGGGCATAAACATAAACAGAAGTGTGAGTGCAAGCATAATACATAAAACATATTTTGAACGCTAAGTGTTTCTTTTCTTTTTTGTTTCAAATGAACAACATGAGAATTAAAAAGTAAGCAAGCATTGCTAAATTAGCATGCTTCATGCAAAACTTGAATTAAAGTGAGAAGTAAATTCACACGTCTATTTAGATTCTTAGGTTAGAACTACCTGGTAGAATTCATTATTTTCATTTTCAGTATTGCTTTAGTATATACTATTTTAAAATCCATGGAAAATATTTCTCGTTGACAAATATTTTCAGCTGTACAAGATTATAATACCTTCTTTATCATTGTCCTCGTTTTCAACAGTGTCAACTCCCAAGCACTTATCTGAAGAGACTTCATCCTGCATCCAGTACACAACTTGTAAGCAAATATAATATATTATGGTTGAAAAATGACTAGCATTGAAGTTGCAAGCAAACCTCAATAAGGAAAGCTCCGTTCCCCCTAGAAAAGGATAGATTTTGCAAATATTGCATTGTATCAATCAGCATTTCTGTTCTATAAGAATGCATTACTTTATGCACTCTCGACGGAAATGCCTGGAAATGCGGAAAGGCAATAAGAGATGGCCTCCAAGATTTTTCACTGGTGAACTTGAAGTACTTGGCAATTAAAGCAGTCTCTGCAACATTTAATTTGGCACTAAAAACATGTGTCTGGATAGCATTATCATCTTTCACTTTCTTTCCACGAGGAATGTATTGTTCAATTGATAGCTTGACAAATTGGACTTCTGGTTTAAAAATATGGGGAATCTGGTATTTAAAAAAAAAAAAAAAAAAACAATATTATAGGTCAAGAATATAACAACATTAACAAAGAGAGAGATAAGCAGACAACTTCTTAAAGATCTCACCATCCTTGGGCTAGGATGGAAGTTGAAGCTATTTATCCCCCCATTATACATGTGTTTCCTAATGGCCCTGCTGTTTGCTTGTTTCCGCATATAACCCTTCAACTCAGATCCTTCACAAGCTAAAACTAGTATACCCTTGTCAAGGTACAACTTGGATAAGCAGTAAGCAACTAAGAAATTATAAAAATCACTTTGTATTCAGGGAATGGAATAAGGTGATCTCATCAACGACCTACTTCATAAAATAAATTAACCAAATAACAAAAGGATATCAACTCGTCCATCGTGCTTCCTTCCAGTTCTCCCCATGCGCTGAATCATTCTTAGTGGTGACACATTAGCATCAAAACATATTACGAGATCAACTTCCATGATATCCAGGCCTTCTTCACCGATTGATGTGGCAACAATAACATTGTATTTGCCAGCTCGAAATTTCTGTTGGAAAATGAGGTAAGTGAATGCTAGGAGCCCAGAAAACAATCAAGAATAATGTAAGTACCTCCAAAACAGCCTGCTGAACTTTTTGGGACTGGCCTTTCAATGCTTTCCCTGTAAGAAAATTAGATTCATCACTACATAAGTCTTCACTACTGTTAAAAAGATTCCAGAAAAAATAAATTGAGCAACAATGCCCTCCAAACTTCTAGAAGAGAAAGGAGGAAAATAAAAGGCAATCAATGGCAAACAGAAAGTTAAAGAACAGAACTGAGACAACTGACAAACCTGAGCTTTGACCAATAAACTCTGTTGCTTTAACCAGATCGCCAATGTTTGTTAGTGCATTCATTATATCCCTGAATGGCAGCATAATTATACAAATACAATTTGTCTAGCGAGTACAGATAAAGCTTACAATGAAATGAACTCAGAAAAATAATTTCCTACCTTACACTTCCTCTAAAATTGGAGAAAATTATCACCCTTGAGTTCTGCGGGTCCTTTGTTTCTGCAACCACATGTTTAGTTATTACATTCACCAGCAGATAACAAAACTTTCAAGTCTGATCAAACATGAAATGTCAAATGATCTGATGACTATTTTGATGATTTATGACCTCATTTGGTCAATGTTTAGTATTAAAGCATAAACATTTTCCACACATCAGTAAAGCAAGTTCCAGCCAAAAATAAACTCAAGAAAAAAGCAAGATTAAAGATCAAATAGGTTTACAATTATATTCTAGATACAATCTGGAGCATATTTCAGGCATAAAAGAGTAAATTACATCATCATAGAGCTTTGTGTTGGCAGCTGGTTCAGTATTTAAGCCTCTGATATTCTAAAAATCAAGAGCGTTTTTCTAGGTTTAAAGCCAGTTAACAAGGGCAAAAATTGGGTTTAAATTTGTTTTCTTAGTCTTTATTAGTGGTATTTCCTAGTCAAAGTGTTAGTTTGAATTTCTCGTGCAGAAGTCCAATCCCACTTAGGATTGACAGAATGTTTTCAACTCACTTGAATATCACTTTAAAATATATATATATATATATATATATATATATATATATATATATATATATATATATATTTTTTTTTTTCTTTCATGTGTAGATGAGACTATTTACAAAGTACTTGCAAAATTCAGCCAACAAACAACCACCTGCAATCAATCCCTTTAACCCTGTTCGGACCTTAACCCTGATTTCTATTTTCCACCAAATACTCTAAAACATAAATTTACCCAATCAAGCCTGACACCCCTAACCTAAGTCAAAAAAACTCTAATTTCAAGTCTTCCTTGTACTCTGAAAGCTACCATGGTTAAAATTACACATGAAGGTCAAAAAAATTTAAAGCGTTGTGCAGATTAAGACCACCATTCTTTGATGTAAAAGAAAGATGACATGCCACTCACTGAAATGGTCCACCAGTACTTCCAACATTTTTGACAATTTGGGGCTAGGTGCACCATGAGACAAGCTTTGCTGCATTGAAAGCTTTACTTTTCTAATGTCTTCATTTCTAGTCATCAATCTTGCAAATGGCCTGCAGCAATCAAGTTAGAACAGCTTCAGATCATGTTGGTAAGCAGTAACTAAAAGAAAATTTTGACCGTCAATACCAAATAGATGACATTGAAAAGATGATTTCAATTTTTAAACTCAAGCCACATGCAGCAAAATTCATTTGACCAAATCTAATTTCATTGCCAATTTGTTGTTATCAACTTACCATATAGCAAACTCTAGAATTAATCAATAAAGGGTCTAGGTTTTCTTTAACAAAAAATTAGATTTTTGCAATTTTCAATTTAAAACATCTTTTGCTTGCAGGTCAAACTTTATTCTACTTATCTTGGCCAGTGTAAGAAAAGAAATATAGCCTCCACTCAAACACCAAACTTTGGTGCTTCAATCAAAAGACTATTTTAGCCCATTTGGTGGCAAATGAATATTTTAGCCCACATTTCAGTGGAAGGGCTACCATTAACTAGATTGCTAAGATCCTGTAAGGAAAGAGTTTAATTCAATGGCATTTCACATCCAACAACTTAATAAGCAGAAGTCAAATAAATCCTGTAAAATATTTGCTTAATTGATCAAAGCAGTACTGAAGTGGAGAATGCACAAGAAGATACCCTTGTTTCAACTTTTCTTCCAGCATCTCATATGCTGGCCTTATTCCATGACTTGAAAGTAGCTTACGAATGTGATAAAGAGTAATAAGACCTGCAAAATAAGCTTCAATTTCTCCATACTTGCTCTGGGGGAGTTCTGGTGGAGGTGCTTGGCGAAATTTATCCCTTGAATTAAGTAAATCGGGGGGGCTAAACTGTCATATCAATATGAAAAGTAAGGAACCCAGACAGAATATGATGGTTTACATGAGAAAATAGCAGATGTTGGATAAAAGCCATATGAGAGAACAAATATAAGCATCCCAATGGCAACTTGAAAGCAACAAAAGTTGCCAGAACAATTGTCTTGTAGGTAAAGAGAAAATGCATTTCATAGAACTTTTCCAATTATTAAGCAATCATAATAAGATATGACAACATTATTTAACAAGTACATTCATAGAAACATTTTATGGTACAAAAACCAATGGAACATTTAATAGCCAAGGAAGCCCTGGTTAGAGATCAATTCTGTTTTAGTTCTCTGGCCCAAATAAGTTGCTAAGGGAGCTAGGCCTCCACTAACAGCAGCTTATTCGCTCTTGTATTTGTACCAGCTTTTATTTAATCAAAGCTTCTATCTTTTTTATAAAAAAAACAATGGAACAATGAAGCAAAATATGACAATATAAGCATCCCAATGGCAACTTGAAAGCAACAAAAGTTGTCAGAATAATCATCACGTAGGGAAAGTGAAAATGTATTTCATAGAACTTTTCTGACCAATAACAAGCAATTGTAATAAGATATGACAATATTATTTAACAAGTACATTCATAGGAACATTTTATGGCAAAAAAACCAATGGAACAATGAAGCAAAATAGACAAATCAATCCATTACAGCTAATTTTGTGAGGAAAGTTCAAGGAATTTATAACTTAGAGAACCATACAGTTTTATAGTCTCTATTTTGGAGAAGTCCAATTCCAGAAAGCCTAGCAGCATATGGACGTATCACCTCCAATAGTTGTTTATTTACATCAACAGCATCTTTTCCCAGTGCAACCTGGTAATATAGCAAGGAATAATATTAACTTTGTTAAAACACTTGTATCGAATAATATTAACTTTGTTAATACACTTAGATCAAGAGTAAATTTGGAATCCATGAAATAGTACATACCTCAATCAATTCAATCTTTCTGTTGTGAACATATGGGCTGACATCAGGATCATCTTCATTTCGATATTCCAGTGTTGATATATGCAAGGTATCAATAATATTTTGGATGACCTGTTGCTTTGCTGAACAAACAGATTTAACATAAGGATTTCAAGCAATACAGAAAAGCTTTTTCTGAACCAAAGTAAACTGAATGTAACTTACATCCTGGTGTTGCAGTCAAAGCTAAAATTCTGAGCTGCACTGGTACTGCCATCAACTACAAATTGGGGGAATGAAAATCATTAGCATCTCAACCAGCTGATATTTCTGCTAATAAGACCAAGAACTTGAAGGTAAACAGAAACAAACCTCACGAACTGCCACACAGTAAGAATAATTTCCTAGGGCACGATGAGCCTCATCAATCACCAAACATACCAGGTATCTTACCAAACATGTGCCTGCAATAAGTTGCTCCATGAACAAAATTTAGTGGTGGAACACAACTCAAGAATATTTTGCACATAAGTGAAAGTCATAAAATTTAAGTCTCCACATGCAAAAATCATTTCAGATCCACATAATTTCTGCAAAATATAATAAAGTGCAGCCCTTTTGCTTTTGTTAGGGATATTAAAACTTAGAGCATTACCAGCTTGAATATCCTTCTCCAGAACTTGTGGAGTGACAAAGAACACTCGTTTAGTTTTCCAAAAGCATGCCCTTTTTGCTGGACTTAACTGACCTGTCATATCAATTGTCCATTCCTGCAATCAGTTTTTTAAATAATTGTGATAAAGTAAAGCTCCCAATCAGAACTAATGCGAGAGAAATCATTCTTTTGATAAGCAAAAAATAGCATCTTACTTGTGGTATTCCAACAACATTATGGCATGCCTCTATTTGTTGCATTACAAGTGGTCGAGATGGAGCAGTAAAGACTATTTTCCCTGCAATGGAAAGACCAGACATATGTATCAAAATTGAACAAACCACAAAGCAAGGAACAAGAATAGTCAGACTGATGCAAAACTGGATCAAAATCAATTCTTTCATCTCAACTCTAAAGACAAATCAAAACAAGCAAATAAACAATCAAATACAAATTTGACATTCAATTAACTATCTATGCTTTATTCAGGATCATGAGCAAGGAAATTTTGAAACATAGTTGAAAATACTAGTTTTCCAAGTCAAAGTTTTGGGTTCAATTTTATCAACTTCGTAACTGGATTGGGAATGTAATTAACTCACGACTTTGTAACTGGATTGGGAATGTAATTAACTCACAATATTCGTAACTGGATTGGGAATGTAATTAACTCACGATAATAAAGTTCATGCCTCCTACAGATTCATACTAGAGTACCTATAAGGATTGAAATTCAAGACTTCTCAAGAAAGAACATGTTTGGAAATGCAAAAATAATGGTAGCATTTTAGCTATTAATTTTGAAATGTTAAGCTCAAACTATTGAACATTAACTAATTGTAGGTTAACTTGTTTGACTACCTCCTTATATTATTCTTTTTTAAGATATCCTTTCCCCCCCACTACCCTCAACTTGGTTCCAGAAGAAATTTTTTTTGCTAAAGATGGTTACAACTAGAGTTGCTTTCTAGCATTTCGTATCCTCATTCTCCTCAAAAGCCACAATGTAGCCCTCTAGATTTGAGATGAAACAATGATATATCAACATGTGTTTGTATGATCTAATTAGAGAAACAACATGTATAAAGTGCAATGGAGCACAACAGAATAATACAGCTTGCAGAGCAAAGAAGTTAGGAGTGTATATGTGGTATTGCCATCTTACCTTCTGGAAACCATCTAAAATAGTTATACATAACAACTGCAGCAATAAGTGTCTTTCCAAGCCCTGTTGGCAATGCCACCAATGTATTTGAAAATAATGCTGTCTTAGACATAGTCAATTGATAATTACGAAGTGGAACATTAACTGCAACATAGGAATACAAAGAGGAGTGAAGATGGATAAGTCTATTGCCGTTGCATTTAAAGTAACTGTTCTTTTAAGTGAACTGAAAAAGAGGCAACTCTACATAGATTAAAAAAAATCACAATTTTCAGTTTGTGAGATCAAAATCAATGCAAATTCAAAAAAACCCTGCATGCACAAACTACACAAGCATAATCATTCACAAAATAATGAAAATGTGCAAATCTAATAACACAACATATTAAAGCTTTAATATTTCTTTCCCTAATCTTTCCAGCAATATAAGAATTAATTCTATAGCCATCCCCAAACCATTCTTACTGTTTACCACTAGGGAATTAAATTAAACATAAGACTAAAAGGAGATTGATAGTCAAAATTTATGTTGAATTTTCTTACATTTAAAAAGATTGTTTATGCATAAATAAAAATCACAGTGACTGCTAAATCCCCAATTCATCCATTACTTGCTGAGGCACTAACAATCATAATATTTCACTAAGCAAGGAATGATAGAACTCATTCAGCTTTAAACCATTCCAGTGGAGCTAAACAATTATTCACCAAAAATCACAATAAATAATTAAATAAATAAAGGCTTAAATTCTTAAAGAAAATACAGAAAATGAATCCTTTCTTCAAAAATCAAAATTCCACTCCTTCACTAAATCAGAACCCAGAACCACACAATTTAAAATTTAAAATTTAAAATTTTAAAAAAAAATTTATAAAGAAATAAACTGATAATATGACCTGGGTATATCCAAGTTTTAGCTGCCACAGCATCAATTTCAACACAGCTAACTCCCACATCATCACCCTTAACCCCAAGTTGCTGGTTCAAATCATCAACCATCGGATTCCGAGGCCGAAACCCAATAAACCTATCAAGGGTAGATTGCTTTTTCATAATCTTATTATTGTTAAGTAGTGAAGAAGTAGAGGGCTGGTTGGTGCTTTCACAAGCGACATCGATTTCTCTGACGGCTGCTTCCCAATCGAATTCCTGTATATAGAGATTGTGTTAATTAGAGAAAGGAAATGAATGTGAATTGAGAAGATATAACAAACATGAAAAGAAGTGAAATTGAAAATACGTCGTCGTCTTCGGGGATATGGAGTGGATTTGTAGAGGTCATTTCCAGGATTTTGAACTATATTCTGAGTTTTGTTTGGATTTGATTTGGGGGAGAGAGAGAAGAGGATGCGAAGAAACCCTCGAGAGAGAGAGAGAGAGGGAGAGAAGTGAGATTGGCGGCAAATCTTGAAATTAGTCTATCGAGTTTTGGGCCAGACCGACCCAATTGGACCTGAAATTTTTGGGTCATGAGCTAGGCCCACCTAATATCAAAATTTGGGCTGCCACATCAATAGCAAAAAATAGTGAACAAGTCGTGAGCAAGCCTTAGAGGACTTTAGGATTATTAGCAATGTTTTCAAATCCGGTCTTAGAACCGGTGAAAGCAGAGGGTCACGGGTTAAAAGTCGAATCGGGGTCGAACCGAAATTTTAAATAAATTAATATATTTATTATTTATATGTTAAAAAAAAAATATATATAATTAAAATTAATAAACGTTATTAGAGTAAGTAATGAACATTATTTAAAAAAAATATGAATTTGAAACAATTACTTAGAAGAAATTATGATAAATTAACTCATTAAGTGGCCATTTTGAGATCCAAATTCGGGTAAGTTCCACTACTCGGTAGTAGAAAATCTACTTGGATTTGTATTCTTCTACATAAGAAATATGAATTTGAATATTCATATACTCAAAATGGTAAATGATAGAATGATAATTTGAAACTTAAAGTAAACTATACACCAAGAAAAGTGAGGAAGGAGTGAGTTATCCCTTGGAAAAATATAAAGTTAGAATGATGTATATATTCAAAAGTTCATCCTTTCAAAGTTAAGAAAGTAGTCAATAAGGCTCTCTCTCACGCCCGCCGGGGGGGTGCAAATCCACGGTATTGGGCTTAGGTTCAACGTGTTAGCGCGCGACCTGCGTACACGAATGTCAGACCAACATAGGCTGGCTTGTGCCTACTTGGATTTTGTAATTTTTTATTTAGTCTAATCATAAATTTTAATTTTTTTTTGTCCAATTTTTTTTTTTAATATACAAACACAAAAAAAAATAAAAATAAAAAAACTCAGCAAAAAACCGGCCGGTCCGACCAGGTCACATGTTACCCAGCCGGGCCGGCGAGTTTTTCCCGGTTTTGGCCTTGGCAGGGTCTGAGACCAAAACCGAACCAGTTTGACCTCCGGTTCTCAATTTTTCCGGTCGGACCAGCCGGTCTGGTCCGATTCTTACAACATTGATTATTAGCTTTACATGTTAAAATAAATGTTTTTTTATGTACTTTTTAAATGTTTTATTATTTATTATTAGGGGCAGAACTAGAAAAATATAGCAAGGGGTAACAATGTCAAAGAGATAAGGTATGATTTAATTTTTTTATAACAAGTGTGAAGCAAGAAGGATAAGATAAACCTGTGCATAAGTTTGATGTTTAAAAATCTTGGATCATAGATGCTCAAATGCCCATTATTAAAGACAAATAAAAAAAAGGAGTTCTTACACAAATATCCAAAAAAAATAAAATATTATCATATATGTCTTTCCTTTTTTTTTTTAAATACAATTAATTAAATTTTCTATTTAAAAAATGTCATACTTTCAAAAAAATATCATAAATATATCAAAAGTATATCATAAATAAATAAATAAATATATATATATATATATATATATATATATATATATATATATATATATATATATATATATATATATAAAAGTATGTTTTAAAACTAAAAATACAAAATGGTATTTTTTATAAAAAAAAAGTTAAAAAAGTTATATTTGTTATAATTTTCTCATAAAAGGACTCATTAGTTACATATTTTGACTAGACCCATTATTTGTTGGGATGAGGCATTGACTTATTTTGAGGGGTATATATATATATATATATATATATATATATATATAGAAGCAATTTTTTTTTTTAAGGGGGACACTAACCCTCCAAGCTAATGAGCAGTTGAATGAAAAATGATGTTAAATATTAAATGATTTTTTTAACAAAAAAAAAAAAAAAAGATTTTTTTTTTGAAATATGGAAAAACAATTATTTAGTTCTTTTTTTTTTGCCAAATAATTATTTATTATTTAGTTCTTACATGCTTTATCTTGTACATAAAATTTTTAATTACTGAATTAACATTTTATATAAATTTAGTTATCGATAATATTTTATACAACATAATGTTGAAGAAGCTTTTAATTCTCCAACAAAGCATATATTTAATTTTTTTTATAAGTATTAAAGATATTTGAATTATGTTTAAACTTCGGTATAATTTATATTTTTTATTATTAGAAAAGAAATTCGAACTTCAAATTTAAAGTGATATTTGGTAAAACTGAAAATTAAATGCTGAAAAATTAAATGATGAATTTTAAGCGTTGAATATAATAAATACTGAATTTTTTAAGTGCGTAATATAATAATTATATTTGATAATTGTTATTACTGAAAATTATTAAACTTCTTTATTGAATATAATTAACCATATGATATTGTTTTTTAAGTTTTAACCATTAAATACAATTTTAAAATTAAAAAAAATTATAAATAAAAAAAATTTAGAAGCAACATTCATATTAGGATAATATTTCTCATAATTTTTTTAAAAAATAAATATTATTAAATTTTAAATGAGTATTTAAAAATATGCTAAGAGCATAAAAGAAATTTTAATAAAAAAATTTTAAAAACTCAATAGCTGAGCGTGTTCAGTAAAAATTTTAAGTTAAATATTTTAACTTACCATTTTAAGTAATTTTTTACTTAATTGAAAATTTTAAGTTAGAATCATTTTATGTTATCAAACCATTTTAAAACTAATAAATGCTGAAAATATTAAGAAGGGTGTATTCAATTAAAATTTTTATAAACTTTTTTTAATTGAATGACTTTTGCAGAGTTTATGGATTTTTAATGACTTATGTGGAGTTTATAAAATTATGAATGACTTTTTTAAAGACTTTATTTTAAAAAACTTTTATAGATATTGATAGACTTTTATAGATATTAATAGACTTTCATTGATTTCTAATCTATTTTATTAAGTAAGATTGTTAAATAATTAATTAATAAGATTATTTTTTTTTTTTAGCTACAAAGAAAGAAGAATATCCAAGAAAATATAAGAACACTCAATTGTCATTAACTTCCATCTTCATAGGAACTCTAATTGGCCAGTTGACACCTTCTTTGTCACTTTGCAAAATAGACAAAATCCCATCAGAATGATCATTCCAAATATTCACTCATCGAGCATGACTTAAAGCCATAGATTTTAGAAAATTTATTGTTTGATTGCATTATATGAATATGTGCTTATATATCACATTATAATAATTCTTATTTTTAGATTATTTTAACTTCTTAATGTTATATAAAATATTATTGAAGTTCAAATAATAAAAATTAAAATGTGAGATTTGCAATAAAACAAACCTTTTATTGCAATTATAAACAAATAAAGCTATATTAATAAAAAAAAAATAAACACACATATGATTAGTCAATTAAAAATAATTAATTTAAAATTTATATGATAATTCTATATAATTTTTTATGTATATAAATTACATATTCTATTTAAAAGAAGAA
>CATKHJ010706696.1:0-15231 GCA_949750685.1 Vernicia montana | reverse complement strand
TATTTTGTATATACAGAATAGGAATAACTTTGTATATAATTAGGAATATTTGATATCATGATTATAGGATGATATGTAGCTTACCTTCCTAAATAGGATTTAGTTTTGTGTATATATATATATGTGTACAAATCATTGATGGAATACAAGAAAATATTACCTCAGTTTACACCCTTCATTACCCTTTATAGTCAAGAAGATCTTAATACAATTGCATTAAATAAAAAATTTCATAATGTCAACCTTCTCTATTTTAAGCATGTCCCAGTGGCAGATAAGCACATAATTAGTTTTCGGCCAATATTTCGGAGAATTTAGAGGGGAAAAAAATAAGATAAGATAATCATTTTCTACAATTAGTGAAATGGGGAAAAAATGATGAATACTAGCAGTAACAGTAGTTATCCTCATTAATAGTAATAGAACTAGGGTTCTACATATTAATAAAAATTTCTACAAAACCTACTGTGACTATGATGATAAAATTATATTTTGTCATTTTTCTATTTTCTACTAGTCTTAAAAATCACCTGCATAGATGAAGAGTCCAACCATGAATGTACAAATAATCAATATTAATATATAAATGTATCTCTTTATAAGCTACACATGTTCATTTGTGTAGACTCCAATCAATGAAGCAATAAAATGTGACTGGCACCAATATAAATCCAAAGTGTAAAATTTACCTGTCGTCTTTCCTCAGGTAATGCAGCTTTCTCAACCCAAGCAATTGCAAGGTCCAAATCTTTCAAAGTTGTGGCAAGAAGTGTCACAGCAAAGAATTCAACAACCTCTATATACTCATCAACTCCCAAAATATTCCTCTCATCACATCCTCCCTGCACATTGGCATCTACTTGTGAACCAACAAGAACATAATGTTTTCCATCTACAAAATGCCACTTCCTAAGGAACTCCTCGAGAAACTCTCGAACGCCTAAAGATGAACCTTCTGAAATCTGAAAGCATGCCCTGACAAATAAAAATCATATAAAATTACAATCTTTCTCCCTTACATATAGGAATTGCCTTTTTCCAAGGTGCTGTATAATTAATTATATACAACAAATATTTCACAATAGAGATACAAATAAAAAAGATAAAACAAGTGTTCATCAAATATGCTCAAGGTTCAATACATGACTAACAATGTATTGGAAAACCCAATAACAATTGCCTGAACTTTTGGGTTTTTGGTTGGAAAAAAACTTTTTGGGTTTTTGCTTTTGAGCCCTCCTTTTGAAGGTTTGTTCTATTGAACCCTTGAATTTTTCAGTTTGGCACTAATTAAACAACAGAACATATAATAAGATGCAATGCCACAAAGCAAAACAAGTCCTTAGGAAAATCAATTTGCCATTTCAATTTTTTTTCAAGCAATAAAATCTCCATAGACTCAGGTCAGAACATATGACATTCTTAAAAACTTCAAAATTTTGGTATTTGCCTAAATAATATATTTGCTGTAGTTAAATTAGTACTTAATAGCACCAAATCAAATAGTTCAAAGGTTTAATAGAATACACCTTTAGTTGGAGGGCTCAGTAGTAAATAGTACAAAAGTTCAGGGCTTTTAATGGATCTTGCCTAACATATTCTAGATAACCTATCCCAATGTTACATGATGTTCAATGCGTGTGAGCTACCAAAATATAAGATGCAAGATCACATCTATACTTCCTTCATTAAGGAAAAGAAAAATAGATATATCTAGCAATTTAACTAGGAATACTAACTTGAACCAACCAAAGAATGGTTCTACAGTTCAAACAGTAGCCCATAAAAAACAAAACAAAGTAAAGATGCATGATACGATATCATCATATTCTACAGAAACAACATCTTGAAATAATCTTCAGTCTCTAAAACTTAAAATAAGAGCACATTGACATAGTAATACACCCACTTAAATGCAACGCCAATTTTTCATTATGCTTATAGGGCAGTATTTACACTATATCAGAACAAGGGACTGGGCATGCCAGATAAAAACTCCATAGACTCAGTCACTCCTTTGTCTCCTTTGTCATGATTTCCATTGTTTATATCTTTCCAGAATCTCAAACAACTTCAATTGGCAGTTCACTCTATAGGTGGCACCCTTATACCTTGGTGCAATTGAAAGGGAATTAAGGAAAATTTTGACCATTTCTTTGCTTAACTCAAAGAAGTTCTACAGATAATCATTACTAGAAAAAGATGGAGGGGGACGAGGAAAAGAATTGTAGAAGCAGCATAATAATGTCAAGGGAAGGAACTAAAGAAGTAAAACTGTCATTTCAATTAAAGTAAAATGGTGCATCTTTTATTTTTTAGGTATTCAGTTCACGTTCCAACAATATCCTGAAAGTTCCTTTTCACCTTGTTTAAATATGACTTTATTATCAAGTAGTGCCAGTGACCAACCTTTTATGGGGACCAAAACAGACATTCTTATATGCTAAAATTGCATTAACATTACCTCAGTACAGCTGTCCTGAGTAAACCAATGAAAAATTTAATATGTTTAGCATTTGCTAATTTGTAAGCAAATCAAATATCAGAAAACCACCAAGAATGTAAAATGAATTTCATACATTCTTAAAATGATTCTCCCAACTGAGCATGAAATAGTAAAAAGGTAATGGATCAAACAAGTAAGAGTACCCAGTACAAAGAACTTGAACAGGGATAGCATCTGCAGAAATGAACAGTTCTTTGAGCTCATTCAAAATGTCTGATGCCCTGCAAAAGCAAAATATGTCATTTTATTATAGTTTGAAAGTCCCATTTAGGCTTTAGCATTCAACATATGTGTATTTCTATATGCCATGCAAGTTCAATGCTTCCACATTTACTAAATTTGCACTAATCAACTCCCTTTGCAATCTGTCTAACTTGGTGCATAACAGCATAATCATTTGGTTGAGACAAGTGCTGACAATTTAGACAATGATGTTAGAAATGCAGTTAATTAAAGAGAGAAGCAACACCATGAGGTGAGAATATGAGTATGTGTTGCTTGAAATGGATGAATCAGGTCAATGAAAACCAATGATTATTATCAAATTGAAATAAGCATAAAAAAATGGATGAAATTGCTAGTGAGGACTCCAATACTTAACTAGACAAGTTACAGATTGGCCATCTAAAAACAAATGTAAGGTTCTTGTGGTGTAAGTTTGAATAGAAGTGAGTTGAATTAGCTTCTAAAAAAGAAGGTTCCCAGGTTGAGCATAAAAGGTTAGTCATTAATCAGGGGGAAAACTGTAAGTTCATAATTGAAATAACACAATTATGCAGATCTCAAACTACCAATTGTCAAAAATATATTTCCACCAAGGTAAAGTATTTCTCTTGCCTCTCACCAAAAAATATTCAACAACATCATCAACATAATATATGATCCATTGTTTAATTAGCATCTAAAGAAAAGTCCTTTACAAGATGGAAATACATGTTTACTTAGTTACTAGCCTACAATAACGGCTTAATACAAGTTGGAAATAATTCGTTTCTTTTCCCATTCTCAAACGTTGAATTGGAAATATTTTATATCTGCACTAAGGCACAATGCTTCTAAGTTCTTGCAAATTTGCACTAATCATATTTATTATCCCACAAAAATAATTATTTCCAATAGTTATCACCTTAAGGAGACCATAACCTATTCATTATCCTACCAAACCAGAGAAGGTCCAATGAGGAGAATTCGGAAAGACTCAAACTTCCACCTCTCATAGTTGCAAGCCCAAGACTTTTCGTACCATTTTCACCAAACATATACAAAACTTTTTGAGGGAAAAAAAATGATATAAGAGTAAAAAGGGTACCTGCCCAATTGGTTTAAGGACTGAACCAACACCATACCAGCCGATATCTTCATGTCATACAACTCAAAACCCTCTTCACTTTGATTAGCCAAGCTGTTGTTGCTGTCACATACTCTCTTCAAAACTGAGGAAGCTAATGATGCAGCCTCCTCATACATGGAGGCGACAAGGTAACTGAAAATATTATATCAAAGTAAAATGAAATTAGATTGCACATTCTTAAGACTAACACACACACACACACACACACATATATATATAATCACAAAGGCTGATATTGGGATAGAATCTACTAATTCTCCAAAATTTCCAAACAATAAGCCGAAGCCCAGGTGAGATTTTTTACTTTATAGATTCTTCAATAAATTTTCTTGACTGTTAAATTCATAGTTTGGGAATGCATTTTGGATTATTAATAATGGGTTTTTGAATTCGGTCACAAGAAGGCAAAAGAGAGAGAGAATTACCTCTCAGAACGTTCAATTTCTTCCCAAATTGCAGGGTTTGAATCCATGGCAGCCATCACCGTTTTTTCTCTCTCTCTCTCTAGCTGGAGAAAAGTCACCTTTGTTGTATAATGTGAAGAAGAAGAAGAGGTACGTTCCTTATTGAGCCCAGCCTGCAAATTGGGCCCAAAAACCCAAATGTTACTGAGCCCAGTCCATACCCAATTCAGAAGAAAAAAAAAAAAAAAAAACCATTTCAATCGCTTCTTAGTTCTTATTTCCCTTTCGCTGCTCTGTTCTTCACCCTTTACTACTAGTTCCGGCGGCGACCTCTTGTCTGTGACTAGTTACTAGCTCCACCGCTTACAGGGGCCGGCTATTTCATATTCCGGCAATAGTGCCTAAGTTGAGGTATCCATGTCTCTCTTTCTATCTCTGTTTCTTTCTTATTCAATAGTGTACGTGAAATAAAATTTATTTTTGGTGATAATCTGCAAATGCTTATGAAAGCATTTACATTGTTTGAAGCTCAAGTTTGATCATGAATAGGTTATACTTGAAATTTTTTTTAATAATTTTTTCTTAATTTTTGGATTATTAAACATCAAATTGTAGTAATTGTTAAATAATCTAATTTTGATTGGCTCTTAATCAGATGAGGACTTTGTTTGGCATCCTTGGAAAAGGGAGACCTTTCTTTTTCTCAAGGTTTCTTCTTTTTTCTCCTCAAAGAATTCATGGTTTTCCCAGAAAGGTAATTGCTTTTCTTTCTTTTCTATTATTGTTAATTTTTAGGAATTTTTGTTGTTTGGAACTTAGGAAAAAATGGGATTTTATTTTCTGTTGTTTTTTTTCTTTGTTTCTGTTCCTTTTTTCAAATAAATAAATAAATAATTGATGATTATACCTCTAATACAGAGTTGTATGATATCCATCCCAGTTGGTTCCTCTTGGATCTCTCCTCTTGTAGTGGGCATTACTGAAATTATTGTCAATTATAAATTAATTGCAACCCAAGCATCTTTAGATGAGGATGAGGTTGTAGAAGGAAACTTGAATCAGATTTTTGCTGCCATTGAAAATGCTCCGAGGTCCGTTGGAAAAATTTGTGCTGCTCATCTTGATAAGCTATGCAAAGCCGGGGATCTTTCTATTGCTGCTAGATTGCTGCAGTCTTTACGGAATAAAAACATCTTCCTTGGCCCTAATGCTTATAATATTGTTTTGGCTGCAGCCGCAGAAGAAAAAAATATGATTGAAATTGTGTCCCAAGTTTTTAAAGATCTAGTAATGTCATGTGAATCTTTGCCTTCGACTTCTTTTCTTAATCTTGCCAAGGGTTTTATAAATACTAATGATGATGTCCTGTTATTGAGACTTGTTAAAGAAGTATCAGAACTGGCATTTCCAAGGAGTACAATGGTTATAAATAGAATCATCTTTGCCTTTGCTGAATCTAGGCAGTTTGACAAAGCCCTATTGATATTTGATCGGATAAAGGATTTGAGATGCAAACCAGATTTGATCACGTATAACACTGTTTTGGATATTTTAGGCCGTGCAGATCAAATTGATGAAATGCTCCATGAGTTTGCTTCCATGAAGGAAGCAGGAATCATCCCAGATTTCATATCTTACAATACATTGTTAAACCACTTGCAGAAGGCAGGAAGATTGGATTTGTGCTTAATATACATAAGGGAAATGGGAGAAATAGGAATTGAACCAGATTTGCTAACATATACTGCATTAATTCATGGTTTTGGCCAATCGGGGAATATTGAAGAATCACTGAGACTTTTCAGTGAGATGAAGATAAGGCAGATCCGTCCATCAATGTATATATATCGATCGCTAATCAGCAGTTCAAAGAAAATGGGTAAGGTGGAATTGGCTATGACCCTTTTGGAAGAGATGAATTCATCTCTTTCAAATCTGGCTGGTCCAGGGGATTTCAAACGAAAAGGAAGGCGGTAAAGCACTTAAAAAGTCCATAGAGTTTATTTTGTGATTCCAGTGGTATCTGCTCAGGTGAAAGTATTGAGATTGTGTACAATCATGCAAATTGTAGAAATGTCTTGGACTGAACAAGAATGGTACGTATTTAAACTGCTTGCTATCTTATCTTCTTATTTTTTTATAAGTTCTTTCTGCTGAGATTATCCTAGAGTTCAATTGTTCTACCCTTTGTTTCAGGCTTATAAATGTGATTGTCATTTGTGTTTCATGACTCCTGTTCACTCATTGCTGGAGATGATTGTGACCAATCTTAGAGGCAGCTATGAGTGAATTTAAGTGCAGCAATAACTTCCAAAAGTAACACAAGAAACATCTAAAGATATGGATGATGTGGATGGGAATGAAGTAAAGAAACAGGTCAGTTTAAAGTCTCTTCATCTCTTTTTGTCTTTTGTTGATTCACCATCTGATGTTTTTCAGTTGTGCCATTGTCATTTACTGCTATTATATTCTCAGATTAAACTGTGGTTGTCGCTCTATTGTGAAGTTTTGACTTCTTGCAATGTCACTTACTGGGTTGTTATTATGCCGTCAGTTGCTTAGTTGTGTTGTGGTTGATATTGTTTGTTGAGCTATGTTGTTGCTTGTTTTGGGGTTGGGTGAGTGTGTTTGGTGGAGTTCCAGAGGCTTTCCCTTGGTTTAACTAGTTCTTCTGAATTTCTATGAAAATGGTAATTGAATTTGCATGAATTTTGAGAGCAAGGTATGCTGATTTTTTTGGGATTTATGTTGGCAACACAGATGTGTGG
Organism: Vernicia montana; assembly: GCA_949750685.1. Lineage (NCBI taxonomy): Eukaryota > Viridiplantae > Streptophyta > Magnoliopsida > Malpighiales > Euphorbiaceae > Vernicia > Vernicia montana. Next base: position 8,202 of record CATKHJ010706696.1, on the reverse strand, counting down.
ACTGAATCTTCTTTTGGTTGAATTTCCATTTATGTCAGGGAATGGGGACTTGAGTTTTAAAGGTAGATTGCGTGTTTGTTTTACTTTGGATTTCAGGTTTTAGATTGGCAGTGTTTTATCAACTTTTTGGTCTTGTTTGCTGGAAATTTGGCAGAGGTATCTCTCTGGCATTTTGCTGGATTTTGAAATTTTTTTCTTTGGTGGGGAGAAGGATTGGGATTTTACAGAATTTCTCTAATGTCTTTCATGTGTTTTGACCTCTCAATTGAGCAGAATTTAGCTAATGCTTCTTTTTTCTTGTTTCACCTATGAGGGACATGGGTTATTCAGAGCTAAAGAGGTGGATCATTTGTTTGGGAACTCTGTTTGAGCTAAACTTCAATGCCATTTGATTTGGAATTGTTAAGAGGCTATTTCCTTCTTTAAGCTTTTATTCAAGTTAATTTCAATGCTATTTGAGTATGGATCAGATGACGGTTTCAGACTCAGAAACCGTCTAAAAGGAATCAGATTGAATTGGACCATATCTGCTGTCATCTATCGTGAATAGTTTTTCAAATTTTGTAAAATGATTCAAATAAATATTAAATGAATAATTTAACTAAATATCATCATAATCTTGTGTCTAATAAATATATTGAAAAATATATAGTCTAAAGAAATAATTTGTTACAAATAAAAACGGGAATATCGTACTGATAGGCTAACAATTCTATACATCACGTCTGATACATAATTTATTGGCCGATGTTAAAACCTAGGTAGGGATTGTTTAGAGTACTGTTTCTCCTTTTCTTTTAAGCTTCCTTTCCTACAGTAGAAATATTCTCTACACTTTTTCTCCTCCACTTCTTCCCCTATTGTCTTTTCCTTTTTATTTTAACAATGCATTTTGTTGTCTTTCTTGATGCAGGAAATGAAATTTTTTGAAAGCAGTTGTCTGCATTTCTGAATCCATATCTGAGGACATATCCCAAAATCGTTTAGAGTGAGAACAAAGAATCTATTTAGCCGACCTCAATTAGTTTTGGGATAAAGGCTTAGTTGAGGTAAGTTGTCTGCATTTCTGAGTAATTAATGCACTTGGTGCTTAGGAACTCAATGGAAGAAGTTTAAATCTATACATTTTTCTTTCCAAATGTGATTAATGAGGTTGGTGCTAAGTAGGGTTGATGAATTGCGATTATTGGAGTTGCAGTCTTCAGCACCTGGATGATACTTTTCTTTTCACTTTATATTCTTCTATTAAAATATATAGAGCTAGTTTGCCCCTACAGTACGTGCTCAACGAATAGTCGGTGCCATAGCCAATCAAAAAGGATGCTACCAGTTTGTGCTTCTATGCAGCATTTGAAGTATGGTTTTGTTTGCTCTGTTTGATCTTGTACATCAATAGGTCTGGCCTTTTTGTCATCATATTTTTTTCAATAGAAGTTTGTTCTTGATAATGATGATTATGAAATGTTCAGAGAAATTCAATTTGTTAGTTTGTTTGGTAACTTGTTTCCAGTTGATATTAGGAATTTAGATTAAACAGATGGATAGGATTATTGCTAGAGCAAAATTATTTACTTTGTTTTCACAATATTGTCCTTGTGATTAATGCTCTAAACTTACCTTTTTATATTCTCAGAAATTTTTTTATTAGCTGTAACTATACAACTATACTCTTCCCTTTTAAATTAATTTCCATATACATAATTTTTAAAATGAAAAACTAATTAATTTTTTATAAACATATAATAATTAAAATATAATTAATAATATAAACTATAATTTATTTTTAGATGGAATATATATAAAATATACATTTACAGATAAGTTATCAATTGTCATGATTAGAATCAAATCATATCAATGATTAATCCTCTCTTTAATGCTAAAATAAACAAAAGAATTTTGAACAAAAGCAACCTTTGTGGGATTAATACCGATGAATTTTGATTGGATGGTCTAATAATTGTAGGACTAAAAGATTATAAATTCAAAATTTCGTGTCTGCTTGGTTTAGCTGTTAAAAGTTAACAGAGCTGAATTTATTATGTTAAGAGGAATTCAAATTTAAACTACTATATAGACAATATTATTATTATTATTATTATTATAAAGAAAGTTCAATGGACCGAAATAGGCTATACAATAGGGATAGGCCTCTCTTTTAATATCTTTCATCAAATTGATGATAATTTTTTTTTATTTGGGATACTTGAATTTAAGATTTTTCACTTTTCACATTTTTAAAGGGAATGAGAAGACTAATCAGATTATATCATATTGATTTAATATTAATTTTTATATGCTTTAATTAAAACTTTCTTACATAATATTAAAATATTCTCATTAGTTTACTTTTTTTTTAAGTTAGGTCTCATGTAATTTTTATTAGAATAATTTATAAGTAATGGTGTGTGCATAAAAATCTAAATATAATTTTTAATTTATTTCAAAAATTACATATCATAATATATATATATATATATATATATATATATATATATATATATATATATATATATATATAGTCAACAAATACCAAAAAAAAACAATGTTGTAATTTTCGATGTAAACAAAAAATAATTGATCTTAAAAATTGAGATTATTTTTTTATTATTCTTGCATAAAAGAAAAATTTTAACAATTAAAATTAAATTTTCCATTTTATCAAGCATGAATTTAGAAGGAAAAAAAAAGACTCAAATAAATAAATAAAAATTTATGAAAAAAATACAAAATTACACCGCAAAACGGTGCAATTTTGTTCACAACCTTTCAAATATATTTAATATCATTGTTTATTTGCATTTTTATACTTTAATATAACATCTTATGCTATTATTGTTTTTTAAATTTTATAATTAATGTAACCGTTTTTAGTACAATAGAGTTGTTTTTGGATAAGGATTAACTATTTTTATTGTAAGAATAATATTAGGGAGTGGTTAAATGCACTCTAAAATTCTTAAATACACTTTTATCTTTTTTTTTCACTTATTAAATAACTATATTATCCATTGTTGGTTGTAATTTAGAGCCAACAAGTCTGATCCTTGTAAATAGCAAATAAAATATAGTGTGAGTGTGCCAAAGAAGCGGATTTTCAAAAAATAAGACAATAAAAATTACAGTGTTTACTAATTTAACTTCTAATTTTACAATTGTGTGAAATAATAAGAGACCAAATTACTTTTAGGTTTTTAGCTTCACTTATAAAAAATATATTCACTAAAATTAATCATGCGAAAGAAATAAACAGTAAATGAAAAAGACAACTAAAAAAACTAGGCACTTGTATTAATTGTGAAAATTAACAAGTTAAAATTAGCTCAGTAGGAATTTAATTACAAAAATATGAAAGAAATAAAAACTAATAAGAATTAGAGGGTAAATTGTCAAGGGGATCACTAAACTATGCATTGTTTCAAATTAGTCACTAACCATTTTTTTCTCTCAAATTTATCACTAAACTTTAAACAATGTATCAATGTACGGTCACCTGGCACTATCGGACCAAAGTTGTTGGGGTGGGATTAACTCTGCATGTTGATTCCACATTGACATAATTTTTGACAGCTTTCCTCCTCTTAACCTAGTAAATCATGTCACATATTAATAACAGAATTATTGAGAATGAAGTTGAATATTAAAGAGCATATATGAAAGGTTTTGATAAACTTATAGGTTGCCTTGTTGTGGATTGCATATTGTTGTTGCCTTCTTGAGCTAGTGTAGTATTAGCATGGTGTCTTTTATTGTGGCCTTTCATACCACATACTTTACAAGTCATTACTGCACCTTTCCTAGAAGCTCTGCCAGTATTTGCTAAAAACTTTAATTCCTTAGCTTCTAACCTTCTCATTTTTGCCTTCCTTCCTTTCTTGGGTTTTGGTTTTTCAGGTGGTTTAAGAGCAGGTGTAGTACTCTCAAGCCATAAATCACACCCATTAATTGGATTTATACAGTAACTATAAATTTTGAGGTAAATATTGATAGTGTAACATTCATCTACAAAATCTTCTAATCTCTCTCTGTCCAACATGAGTGCAGACACTGCATGTGCACAAGGAATGGCAATGAGTTCCCATCTCATGCAACTACATGTCCTCTCTAACTTATCAACTCCATATTTCCCACCAGGACCCATAACCTCAAACTTATTTCCCCCAGCCCATGTTGAGTTATAGTTCTATGAAAATTCAATGATTTTATTGAATTTCTTCTGAATCTTAGGGCATAGAGTACCCTTCACTTTTTTATAGCATCCCTTTTCATCCACAATCTCTTCATTAATTTTTGCTTAATCATCTCCAAACAAGTCATAATACCCTTGTCCTTAACCTCTAAAATGAATGAGTTAAAACACTCACAGATTTTATTCAAAAGAATATCACATTTTGCATGGGTTTTGAAATGGGACATGCTCCAGTGACTTGCATCTTTGTTGCACAACCACTAATGTGCTGCACTGCATTTCTCATCAAGTGCTTCCATGCATTTTGTAAATCTCTGCACATAAGATGCCCTTGCACAATCCCACAGCATGTCTTTCAGTTCTTTCCCTCTGAAATTCTTCCTAAAGTTGGTGTAAATATGTCTCACACACCATCTTTTTTTCTGTAGTAGGGAACAATTCATCCAAAGCTGGTACTAAACCCTAAAATATTAAGCAATATATCAATGTTAATGTATCAAGAAACAAGTAAATGTAAAGTAAATTAAAAATAAAATATAGGTTAATAGATCATACCTTCTGTCTATCAGACATAAAAGTCCAATGCCAAGGATTTTTCTAAATGTCAAATTCTTTCCCAATAAGACTTAGGAACCAAATCCAGTCGTCCTTGTTCTCCCTTCTCACAACAGCCCATGCTAAAGAATATATGCAGTCATTTGCATCAATTGATACAACACATAACAGTTGCCCTCCATAGATACCTTTAAAAAAACATCCATCTACCTCTACCAATGGTCTACAACCTGCCTTAAACCCCTCTTATATAAATGCCTCCAAACACACTAGGATCATTAACATCATATAAAAGGTGGACTGTATTGCCTGGATTGGTTCTCAGAATCTCTAATCTATACCTCTGTAGACTTGCAAATTATTCTTTCTCATCCCCATTGATGAGATGAAGAGTTAATTTCCTAGTACTCCATGCCTTTAACCTAGTCACATTTAAATGGTAATCATCCTGGACAGTTCTAATGAAACCTTTTAAACTCCATGTAGGGTCAACCCTAAACCTCTCAATGTAAGTCTCTGCTAACCACTTAACAGTTACTTGTTTGATGTTTTGATCCTTACTACATGTGTGCTCAAATATTTTAGATTTTATTTGCATTGTATTTTTGTTTGTTACCATTGGGTTATAAAAAATGTAGAAAGGACAGCCTTACTACGTTTAGCCTTGCATCTATTTTTGTCATTAGGCTTAAACTTGATTTGCCACCTATTTTTCCTAGCCCACTGCTTGCATGCTTCTTTAAACTCATCTAATGAATTAAACTTCATCCCAACAACTAGTCTTGGATTATCCATATCCTTATCAGCCCTAAACTCAAGATACCTAACCTTACTTTGTTTTGACTCACCATCACTATCTGTTTAAAAGGCACTATTAAGCTCATCTGATGGAGTAAAGTCAGAGTCGTCACAGTCAATATCAACATTACCTACAATGGGGTCTGATGCAGCCATTTTTTATGATTTCCTATGCCCATGTCTCTCTCTACGTCCTTATCTACATGAATGTCAAACAATTCATCATCCCCATCCTCTATGTCATAATCACTGTCTACAAATTCAGTGGAGGGATTCTCATAATCTTTGTCATCACCATCATCATCATCTAAGCTACCCTCATTGTCAACATCATCAGTACAGCTACCCTCATTTGTCCCATTACTCTTCCCATCTAATTTCCCCTTACCCTTATCTCTTAATTTGACTAACCTACTTTTCAATTCATTATTGTTCACTATATGTGAACTACTCAGATTTGACCCCATTTCCCTAGCTAAATGCTTCACAAACACATTTATAATTTTCAAAGAATCTACATTGTACCTCATTTCTAACACATCCATATCAGTAGTTAGGGGACACAGACCCTCATAGAAATTGGTATTGGGTCTTTGCCAAAAATACAACATATCTCCATCTAAACCACACTCCCCAACCATTCTTTGTATTTCAATAAATGATAACTTATCAAATGAACAGTAATCAAAATAGTCTATGGACCCATGCATGTATGATACTAACCCGCCTTCCCCACTATGATGCAAATTAATGCTAAAATATTCAGAACTAGTGGCTACAAAACAAACAAACACATATAAGCAACAAGTTAAATAGAGCAATCCATATTCACATGGCCAAGTTAAACAGAAAAGCACAACAACTCAGCAGGCAAAAAGAAAATATTAATTTTTCCAATAATTTTTTGCAATCCCTAATCTTAAAAATTAATTAATTTTTGTAAACCCTAATTCACATATTTAATCCATATTTTGTAATCCCTAATCCTAAAAATTAATTAATCAAAAATTATTTAATAAAAACAAACCCTCAGTAAAAAAATAAAAAACCCTTTTTTACTCAGAAACCCTAATTAAAAAATTTATCTAACTCCCAATTGCATACAGGTCCCCACATCTTAGTCAATTGACTACACCCATTGAATACCCAACAACCCATTCAGAAAACAATAAAAGGCAACCCTCATTTCATTATCAAGACAGTACAAACACAAATGATACTTATAATAATTGGGTGCTTGCTCATCTTTCTTCCTATGCCGCCAATTCATTTCAACTCCCTTCTTCGTGCTTGCAAACCGTTGATTCTCAGATCAAGTAGACAAAGAAGGCAGACAATCGAGAGAAAAAGGGATAAGCCAGAGATCGAGAGAGCAAGGGGCAGAGAATAATCGAGCGAGAAAGAGACAAAGAATAAATCAAGAGAATATGGGAGCAAGATGGGAGAAAGAAGAGATAGAGAGAACGATCTACAACAGATCGAGGAAGATAGAGAGAGAGTGAAAGGGAGATAGAGAGAGAACGATCTGCAACAGATCGAGGAAAAGAGAGAGAGTGAAAGGGAGACAGTAAATTTTTTTTGGTTTCTCTCTCCAACGCGTGTCATTCATTCATTGGCTAAGAAGTAGTAATTCTGAGCAAGTAGGGCCCAAGCATATTCAAATTCACTCGAGTGACGTGGCATCTGACGTGTAAAAATGGTTGATGTGGCGATGATGTGTCAGTTTGACTAGTCCAATCTAGTGACATGTCATGCCACGTCAGCAAACTGGTCGAAATTTTGGTCTGATAGTGCCAGGTGATCGTACATTGATACATTTTTTAAAGTTTAGTGATAAATCTGAGAGAAAAAAAAGTTAGTGACCAATTTGAAATAATGCTCATAGTTTAGTGATCCCCCTGGCAATTTACCCAAGAATTAGACAGTACTAAAAGTATTGAATTCGCTACTGTAACTTGAAAGAAATTACAAAAACTGAAATTGATCTACTGAAATTGTGTTTGATTGAATTGCTTAACTGATTTTGTGAGATTTGTTTATCGGGCTGATGTCACATCCCACCTTTGGAGATGTGACAGTCCTAAGGCATGGGTGACCATAAAGGTACCAACAACCCATAGAACCCACTTAATCAATATAACAATACAATTAATGCTATGCAATTTTGTGAGCATTAGTAATTAATTTTAATTTGGCAACATAACAGCTGCAACTATAACATTACCCCAGGTTCACAACCTGCATTAAAAATACACTTCCAAATAAAACACTTTGATATCTTTAACTTCATATAAACCAATACAAATTCTCCCAATACTTTATCATTGTTAACACTTTACATTATATCAACCGTCAATTATCCATATTAACATATAAATAAACCATATAAAGAATTTAATTTAGCTAATTATTACAATACTAGACCAATATAGTCCATGGAGCTCTAAATGATTCGACTCAAATAGTAAGTTGAAATCATCTCACATCCAGCAAAGTAGTCCCAAGTGGAGATGAATACTTGAGATCCACTTGTTGAGTCTGCTACTGAACCTGAAATAAAATACTGTAGGAGTGTGAGCGAAACTCAGTGAGTACTACAAAGAATAGAAAACAATATTTAAATATGTATATAATGGTAAAAATATTATTTTTCTAATATA